>JAHWFP010245660.1:0-17389 GCA_023313725.1 Lithobius niger | reverse complement strand
CTAATTAAAATAAATTGTTTCAATTGTGCAATATGGAAAATGTACATCGCCACCTGAT
This sequence comes from Lithobius niger, assembly GCA_023313725.1. Lineage (NCBI taxonomy): Eukaryota > Metazoa > Arthropoda > Chilopoda > Lithobiomorpha > Lithobiidae > Lithobius > Lithobius niger. The sequence goes on along the minus strand of JAHWFP010245660.1, from coordinate 17,331 downwards.
ATCTAAGTCTAAATACATACATTTATCATAATTACAACTGCTACCGAATTGCTTTAAAGATGTAACTTACGGTTAATTGAAGAAAAATGCAGTGCTGCAGCATAGAGAAACGGCCAGAACTTTGCTCCTAATTAGGGACACACTGCCGGTCCCTACAATAGATTGATAGCTAATTAAGATGACCCAGGTAGATAAAGGGGACACACAACAAGAGTTCCCTGTAACAAACGATAGGATTTGATTGACAAGATCTAATTGAGATAAGATATAACCTAAGTATAAAAGGTCCCCCATTAAAGGGGAGGGACAGCTGCGTCCTCACTTCTGCAGCGTATATCTTGGCTCATCTTCGCGTCCGTAATCAGATTGCTTGGCCGATGGCAGTGAGGGAATCGTGGCAGCCAGCCGAGTGACCCTAGATTAATAGCGCGTTATAATATTTAGCATTCATAACCCTAAAATGAGTAGTTACAAGACAAATTACTTGGGCTTAATACAAAATATTCAGCCGTTAATTATTTTATTCATGCCCAACCGAATGCCAATCGTTTAACAATTGGAATCAATCGATTGTATAGGATATCGCAATATTTTGGTCATAGTTCCTAAACCTAATATTTCTGACCGTATTCTGGTGCAGACTGCTGTAGATTCGATCGAGTGTTATTAACTTTCATTTTGAAAATAATGAAAATTATCATTTTGAATATTTGAGTGTTGTTGAATTGCTACTACAGATTACAATCCTGACATTATGGTATATATCTGGCGCTACTAACCTAGAATATATCATAACAATGGTGCCTAGAAGTTGATTCTATACCCTTAGATCCCTGGAGCATAATTGTAGCGTTTTATTAGGTTTTTTAAGTGAAGTAAATTGTTTAAATTGAGTTTAGGTTAAGTTAGCGTAACGTAGGTTGTGAGCGTATAGGTGTATGGACTTTTGGGCTCAATAAACTAATCAATCAAAATCAAAATAAAACTTGAAAATGGCATTTGATGGGCAATGTAGCGGCGCTACCAGTTCTTAAAGGTGCTTGTGATAACGTCTGCTTCTGGTGTAGATGCGGGAACGTTGTTAACTTGCGAAAGTGACTGTTTCTTTGTTGCCAAAACATCTTAACCTGATAATTTAGCATTACATTCCTCGAATGTGATGTTCCCCTAGGTTTCTTCCGGTGCGCAGGCGCCTGCTTGCATGTCCCTACTGCGCATGTGCGTGGCAGTATTCCCTTATAAAAGCGAGAGCGTGGACGCTTTCGGCATTCATTTTTCCTCCAGAGGTGTCTCCACGCCACCTCGCGCTGCAGTTCCCCTGTCTTTCGCACAGAAATTTGGATTCTACCCGATGATGGCCGCCGCTTCCGAAGCTGCCACTTCACTCGCCGCTCCCTCTCTTGCTCTCCTTCGCCCGCAAGCTACTGCTTTCTCCCTCGGCGATCGTTGGATCTCCGCCCTCGACCTCGACGCCATTGGCTGGATCCCTGCCGCCTTCACTGAAGCTCAACTTACAAGTGTCAATGTCTCCACGGACTCTCCCTTGCAATCCGGCCAGCGCACCCGGCCGGCCGAGCCTTCAGATCTTACGGCTCTACAAGACGACTTCCAACGGGCGAAAGTCATCTACCGTGAAGCCAAGAAATCCCTTCAACGAGCAACGGCAGGTTCTCGCTCGCCTGCCCGCAACTCTCCCTTGGATCTATCGTCCAACTCCTCCCGAATAGGTAGAAGCGTCTCCCGCAGTGAAGTCCGGAACATCGTCCAGGAAACGGTGCGTGTGATGCAAGACAATCCCATGCTAGCTCCCTCTTGCACGTCTTCCGCCCGACACGCTCGTACGCAAGCCTGGGTAACCTCCACCTCAGCCGTGACTCCCACAAACGAGACTCGACGCCTCCCTCTGGCGCTCTCAAGAAACGCAAGCCGTCTTCTCCCTCTCGCCCGCAAGCTTCCCCTGCTGCCGTCCCCGCAGCCACCGCTGATGCTTTGCAGCCTGCCGCTCCATTTTCGTCCGGCGAGAGGATCCACTTCCCAGACGATGCCGCCGACGACCTGACTTTCTCTTCAAACCTTCGCAGTCGGCCGCCGCTACCGTGATAAACCGTGGACTAAAGACCTGCTTCGGCTTTGCCCTCATGGACAAAGACTCCAAACCTCGCAACCTACTAGGACAATCCACCACGCTGTTAACCTGCCTCCTCCGGAATGAAGGCTCCCTGCTCGGCAAAGGCGACCCCCTCGTTCTTGACAAGGATCCACCACCACCTCGACCAGGCCGTGAAAGCAGTTTCTTTCGCTCGCTAGGCGATGGCGCCACTAACCCGAATAACTTCGCAACCTACCCCGAATGCGAGTTCTTAGGCAGTGAAGTAAAGATGGACTTCGGCACCTCTTTATCTATTCCGAAGAAAGCTGACTTCCCGACTTTCGTCCTGTACGAAAACGACAAGTGCCTACGGCTGAGTCTTCGTGCCGCCTCACAAGCCGACGTTCTCAATACTGCGGTGAACGTCTTGTGCGAGAAATTATCCCCGGACGCAAGTCCTAAAGAACTACGCAATCTTTCGTCCCTAATCACGCAGCTCTTCCAGAAGGCAAGCTTCGCCACGTATCATTCCATCAATTGGGCCACTAGAGCTTTTTTTAACAATACCTTACTCCTCCGGGACATTGCGCTTTCGTCCGCTGCCAACTTGATCGTCTCCAGGATGCACCGGATCCGGAACCAGCCCATCCACGAGTCGGACACACTCTTCCGTGGTCTAATCCCAACTCTTGCTCCTCACCTAGATATCTCTAGGAAACCGAAACAACAAATCTCTTCCAACTTTCGTCTGGCTCTGAAGAAGAAACGGCCCATTCCCCGTCCTCCTCTAGACAATTGGAACAAGACATCGGCTCCCTCTCCGTCTCCTTGTTCCAACGACTTTCGTCCGAGAAACCCGCAGCCCTTTCGGACAGACCAGCCTCGCTCCCGCTCCGGCCAGCGCAACCAGAAGCGAGCCGCTACTCCAGACCAACGAAGCCGCCGCTCGTCGCCGGGGGCAGAAGCGGCTTTCGTATAAATCAACAATGACGCCTCTCACCCATCCTGCCTTCCAGTTGGTGCAAGACTACGTCGATTCCTCCCGGCTTGGCTACAATTAACATCAAACACAGAAGTCCTTTTCATCATCAAACACGGCTTTCTTTCGAAACCCCCGCTCCTGCCGACACCGCCATGGGATTTCTCTCCACCAGTAACGCCACTACTTTCGTTCGAAATTTCAGAACTCCTTCGGAAAGACGCAATACGGGAATGCCGCGAACTAGGCCCGGGTTTCTACAGTTCCATCTTCACCCGACCAAAGAAGGCAGGAGGCTCCCGTCTGATTTTCAACATGAAAAACCTCTCAACAGATACATCCTCAACAACCATTTCAAGATGGAAACTCTCGAATCAATTCGTCTTTCGTTCAAACAAAACGACTGGACAGTCTCGATCGACCTGGAAGACGCTTACCTCCATGTCCCTCTCCATCCGGCTATCCCGCACCTCTTTCGGTTCATCTACAACCAAAAGGTCTAAGAATTTCGCTGTCTTCCCTTCGACCTGAATGCAGCCCCCAGAATTTTCACATCGGTTCTCAAACCAATTTTAGCAAACCTACACCAAAATGAAATTCAGGCCAACGCCTATCTGGGCGACTGGGCCCTCAACAATCCGGACCGTCTCATACTAGAACGAAACAAGCACAAGACCATTTCTCTATTAAACCGACTGGGCTTCGGAACAAACTACTCAAAATCTCGCTTAATACCAGCACAAGTCTTCACCTTTCTCAGAGCCTCTTTCGACCTCCGCACAGCAAGTATTGCCCCCTCCCCGGAACGGATAGAAGAGCTTCTTCTCCATGCCTGTCTCTTTCGGTCGAAAACGAGTTTCTCCCCTCGGCAACTAAACTCCCTCATCGGAAAGATGGATGCAATGGCGAACCTCGTCCCCTACGGTCGATGGATGGTAAGGCCGTTTCACCACCACAGCATAGACAACCCTGCAATCAATCAGGACCGCCCGGACAAACAAATACCCTTCACTCCCGATTTTCCTCTGGACTCCCTCCTTTGGTGGTCAGATGTCACCAACCTCATGAAGACACAACCTCTTCACGAGCCACATCCCGACCAGCTCATCTTTACGGACGCCTCGAGAACCGGCTGGGGTGCCCATCTTGGCACTCAAGAGGCCTCGGGCCTTGGCCTCCAACCTGCATGGAACACATCAACTCCCTCGAGCTTCGAGCAATTCTACTCACCCTGCTTCATTTTCTTCCGAAAATAAGAAACAAGACAATACAAGTCCAGTCCGACAACACGACCGCCCTAGCCTACGTAAGGAAAGAAGGAGGAACGAAATCCAGATCTCTTCACAGCCTAACGTCAGAAATTTTCAACTTCTGCATTTCGCACAACATCACTCTCCTCCCTCTCCACATCCCAGGCAACAGGAATGTGATTGCCGACTCTCTGTCACGCCAGAAACCACCGACGGGCGAATGGTGCCTCAAGAAATCCATTTGCGAAGCTCTCTTCACCATTTGGGGCACTCCAATGATAGACCTGTTCGCCACAAGGCGCAATGCCAGACTTCCCCTCTACATATGCCCGATTCCGGACGAAACAGCAGCAGTAGTAGACGCCTTGACGTTTCCATGGCAAAACCTGTTCGCCTACCTCTTCCCCCCCCCCCCTTCAAGCTACTTCCACAAGTCCTTCTAAAGATCCAAGAAAGCCAGAGCTTGTTCCTACTCATAGCCCCTCTCTGGCCATCAGCAGTGTGGTTCCCGCTTCTTCTGGAACTACTAGTCGACACTCCCAGAAGTCTACCCCCTCAACCTGATCTTCTGTCCCAACAGAAAGGAACAGAGCTACACCCGAATGTACCAAACCTCAACCTACACTGGTGGCTACTATTCATCAAACTCCTCAAAAAGGCTGGAATTCATCGAGAAGAGGCCAAACGCATCGCCTCAAAAGCAACCAGGGACTCCACTAACCGGATGTACGACAGCCACTGGTCCAAATGGATTCGTTGGTGTATCACAAGACAAGCTAATCCTATCAACCCACCTCTTCCCAAACTTTTCAGATACTTGTTCAACATCGACGAACTCAAAGGCTCTACAATCCTGGTCTATCGATCTGCCCTAAACACCGTCTTCAAAGCCGCCAACAGCACGAACATACTCGAAGACTACCGAATTTCGGCGCTTCTACGTTCATACGAAAATGAAAGACCCACCACCAGAAGGTTAATAACAGATTGGGACCTTTCGTCCTCCAGTCCCTAATGAGTGAACCATATGAACCCCTTCAGGACACCTCTCTTCACCTCATGACCTGCAAAACAGTCTTCCTCGTCACTCTTGCAGCCAGCCTACGGTATTCGGAGATTCAAGCCCTCTCAGCAGACCCAGCATACTGCATCTTCAGCCCCAACTTTTCCTCTGTTACTCTACCCAAGATCAACATTCAGGACGAAAACACAAAAACCCTCGGAACCACCGAAACCAATCACTTTCCTGGCTCTATCCACCTAGTTGGTAACGAACCTGAACGCCTTCTTTGCGGCAGTCAGAGCCTTGCGCTTCTACCTAGCACGGACTCGCCATGATGACATCCGCCGAGGAAGAAACCAACCTTTTCTCCCAATTGATCCTCAAACGGGCGAAACATCAGCAGCCATGGTATCAAGATGGATTAAGAAAACAATCGAAGCAGCCTATGAGAAAACTCCAAATGAGAGCATGAGAGTGACGGCTCACGAAGTGAGAGCTATCTCCACGTCATGGGCCCATCACAACGCCATTCCAATAGAAGAAATCCTAGCAGCAGCGTCTTGGCGCCATCAATCGATCTTCACCTCCCGCTACCTCAGAGACATGTCAAGAGAAGAATCAGGTCTGCACCGGCTGGGACCAATCGTCGCAGCCAGAACTGTAGTCAACCCCCCATTAAGCACTCGGAACACAGAAGCAAGCCATCCTTGAAGGAAGCAAGGCACCCAGATGGAAGCAAGCCATCCAGAAGGAAGCAAGACCCAAACAACGGCCCTTTTCAGGGCCACCAAATCCTACGAAAGAGGTCCAAGTTCCTGTTTTCACCTGTTCTGAATAAAGTGCAAAATTTTTCTCTTCCAGACAAAAATTTTTGGGGGGAACGCCTGCTTGCATCCCGGGGCGCTAGTCAGGACGGTGCCCCCCACCATACTTTGACGAGGTCTACTGATAATGCTAAATTATCAGGTTAAGATGTTTTGGCAACAAAGAAAGAACATTTTGCCGGCCCCCAGTCAGGCCGGCTAAAAATGGTTTCTTTGTGCCTAAAACATACTTAACCTACTCCCGCCCTGCCTCCTCTCTTGAGTCACCGCCTGACATTGAGAGAAAAATGAATGCCGAAAGCGTTCACGCTCTCGCTTTTATAAGGGAGTACTGCCACGCACATGTGCCGTAGGGACATGCAAGCAGGCGCCTGCGCACCGGAAGAAACCTCCAGGGGAACATCACATTCGAGGAATGTAATGCTAAATTATCAGGTTAAGCTTGTTTAGGCACAAAGAAACCATTTTTTGCCTGCCTGGCTGGGGCCGGCAAAATGTTCTTTTTACTTTTGCGGTAAAATTCATATAGCTAATCCTACTCTATTATTCGCCGAAAATTTAAGTGAACATTTGTTGTGTTCTTCTGTGTGGTTTTGTGTGCTCTTTCGTCTATTATGTCGTGTCTAAACCACAGTAAACGCCGGTTACCATTTTTTGCCTGCCTAGCTGGGGCCGGCAAAATGTTCTTTTTGCTTTTGCGGTAAAATTCATATAGCTAATCCTGCTCTATTATTCGCCGAAAATTTAAGTGAACATTTGTTGTGTTCTTCTGTGTGGTTTTGTGTGCTCTTTCTTCTATTGTGCCGTGTCTAAACCACAGTAAACGCCGGTTACCGGTTTTTGCAAATCCTACTCTAGTGTGGGATAGAGATTAATGTCCTAAACTGTAGGCTAAGTTCAAGCCAACTATACTATGGTCCCTGCCACCGACAGTGGGTACTGGGTACTGTTTAAAAGCTAACCTAAGGCTTTAAATAAAAATGGTTTTTAGTTATTCAAAACACTAGCAATTAAATCGTCACGAAGAAAAACTGGGGTTTTAAACTCCTGGTTTTATTTTTAAAACATGGTTAAAGATCAAACACTTTACATTGGTTCACTAGTTGTTTACGTAAAACCTGGAAGGCTTTAAATAAAAGCACACGTAAGAATTTATTAAATTCGCTTGTAGAATTTCACAATACAAATTCAGTTGGAGCTACATAAGTTCGATTACAATTTCGATTAGAAAAAGTTTGAGTTACCTAAACTCTTTACATTATTAAACGTACCTAGCGATAAAAAAAAGTAGCGGTAAGTTATTAACACACTTTAGCGAAAAATAAAATACTCAATGTTGAATGTACAGCACCTAGCTCCTACAAGCAACCGTCAAAATGATCTAGTTAAAGTCGGGTACCAAACCTTAGGAGTACTTTTGTCCTGCGAAAATAACGTTAGTGATCATAGTGATCTTTTGATTATTTAAGCCAACAGTTAGTTTCAAGTTTAAGTTTAAAAATTTAGAATAATTTTCCTAAAGTTCAAAGTTAAAAGTACAACTAGTAACCTAACCACTACCTTGCCCGGCATGGCAACTGGCGGACCGGAAAATCTCCATCCCAGCCTTCGTAGTGACCCTCTCTGTACCAGTCTGATGTGAGCTATGCTAAGGACTGCAATGTGCGATTTGCTTATATGGGGGGAGAATCCGCGGACGGCCGCGACGACTGCACGTTTTGGCAGCAGGAGAGGCAGGCTGCCTTGGAGGAGTGGATTCTGTGTTAGTCCCAAAACGAGCTGTACCACGTGAGGGCTTTAAAGTGACACTATCACTGATTGAAAGTAGGCAGAATCTGGCAACATCTAAGACTATCGAATAACATCTAGCACTTACTTGCACCAAGCGAAGGAATGCAAAACGGCATTTCTTTTAACAAAACAAACAAGCCACAATCTCCTTAATTATTGAGTGAAAATTTGGTACGTCCTCGTGCCCCGGGAGCACCTGTAAAGATTAACAATATCACCACCGCTAGATGGCGCCATGGTATTTTCGTTCGCTTTTCAATTGGTGATAGTGCCACTTTAAGAAGTCAGTAACAACATTCAATGTCGGTCACCAAATGGTGAGGGAGAACAGGTGACTTAAATTTTAGTTCTACTTGCCAAGTTGTAGACTTGAAACAAAGCTTGGTACTTGAACCGTCATATCTTGGTAACCGTACTAGATAAAAACTCCAAAATACCAGTATAGCCTGGTTGATTTTGGTTTCTATTGCCTGTTGAAAATTTACATTACCTTTTTTATTTGCATTCTCCTTCTCGAATGCTGTTCAATATAGAGAAATTAAATTGAGGTTATCCATCCAAGTCGCTACCCACTGCGCAGCCTCGTTCACATATAAACTCGAGCGGAGCCGAGGAGGCCACCTTTTCAATCCTCTATAGTGCCCCAATGGCGACAAGAGGGGAGGAGGGTGGGATGGAAAAAGGTAATGTAAATTTTCAGCAGGCAATAAAACCAAAATCAACCAGGTTATACTGGTATTTTGGAGTTTCTAGTTGCCTTGAAAATTTCCATTACCTTTTTTATTTGCAATCCACTGACTTTGTCACGGCGATGGGTGCCATTGACCTAAGCCCCTTAGGGTAGCAATCGGTTCCCCACACTAAATTCGGAGAGTGTAATGGGGGGTCAAAGGATACGTCGAGCCGCAACAAATGGACCGATTCGGTACAGTCCCTCAGCTTGGTGGGACATGTCGGGAAGGTAAAGAGATGTGAAGACTGACGTGTGACGCCTTCCATTATCTCGGAGACTGGAATGTTACTATGGAAGGCCCCAGAAATAGCTCGGAGTTCGTGGGGGGTAACACGGATACCTTCGTCAGCACAAGTAATATCAAGTGCGTCGTAAGCCTGGACGATAACTGTCTTTAACCAAGTGGCAATCATTTTGGATGATGTGACGCCAGTCTTCAGGTTGAATGGCAAAAAGAGCTGGGAACGTCCTCGTCGGATGGGTTTAGAAGCTTTGAAGTAGAATCCGAGAGCGCGTACTGGACATAAGGAACATTCGCCGTCGTCTCCTAACAGCTTGGAGAGGGAAGGGATTATAAAAGGATGTGATCGTTCGTCTGGTTTTTGGGTTTTGGCGCGGAACGATGCCCGAGGGGTGAGTGTGACACCGTCATAGTCTGGGAGAAAGAAGCAGTCTGATTCCGTGGCTGAAAGTGCCTGTAGTTCACTACATCGCAGGCAAGCTGCAAGGGCGATGAGGAACACAGTTTTCCTTGTTAAGTGGCTGAGACGTGCGGAACCGAGATGTTTGTAAGGAGCGGATAGGAGTGCCGTGAGGACAATGGACAGGTCCCAGCCGGGGAACTGTCGTTTAATGCGTGGTCTGTCAAGGCGGAATGAGTGGATGAGTGAGGAGATGCGGTAATCAGTAAGCAAGTGTCTGTTCCCTGCTGCTCTGAAGACGGAGTTTAGGGCGGAACGGTATAGTAAAATAGTGGAACCACGTAGGCCACTGTTGAAGAGAGATGTAAGGAAGCGAAGAAGGTCTGCTATAGGGGGACAGACTGAATTGACTTGTTCTTTAAGACACCAATGAAACCATCGTTTCCAGTGGCTGTGGTAGATTTTATTGGAGGAACGGACAGCTCGAAGGCAATGCGGATGGCTTCATCTTCAAATATGCCAGTTGGTCGAAGTAATTGGATGATAGTAGCCACCCGTGAAGTCGAAGTGCCTTGACATTCGGGTGGCAGATCGTGCCGTTGGATTGGGTAAGGAGGTGCGGACTGAGGGGTAAGGCACGGAGATCGTCGATGAGGAGGTTCAATAGAGCCGGGAACCAAGCTGCTGCTGGCCAATTCTGGGCTATGAGAAGGAATCGACCGTGGCATGATGCGATCTTGCGTAGTACCAAAGGAAGCAGGCGTGGTGGTGGGAAGGCACAAGCATGGAGTAGGTTCCAATCCAGTGTCAGTGCATGTACAGCCCAAGCTCGTGGGTCGGGGAACGGACTGACGAACAGGAGAAGTCTGGCATTGAAGTGAGTAGCAAAGTCGACTATCGGCCGTCCCCAGATAGTGAACAGGGCTGAACAGATGCTGTGATCTAAGGTCCACTCGCTGGTTGGAGGGTTCCGTCATGATAAGGAATCGGCGATTACGTTTTGGGAACCGGGAATGTGAAGAGGGAGAAGTTCTATTTTGAGTTGAATGCAAAGTTGGAAGGTGTCTGATGTTATCTGGTGAAGAGACAGGGAACGTGTTCCCCCTCCTTTCTTGAGGTATGCAACAGCAGTCGTGTTGTCGATGTGTACTTGGATTACTCGACCGGAGACAGGATGTTGGAAGTGTTGGAGACCAAGTAGGACTGCACGAAGTTCTAGGTGATTGATGTGTTCTTGGGGCAGGGATGGCCATGGGCCCGATACCGTAAGGTTGCCGATGTGCCCCTCAACCTACGAGTGAGGCACCCGTGAATAGATGGAGGTGGGTAACCAGTTCGTGAAGGGAAACTGAGGCAGTGAGGTTCAGTATATCCGTCTACCATAGCAGGGTTTGTAACAGGAAAGATGAGTGGAGCTGCTGTGGTGGTCGTGTGGGAGCTAGGCGAGGATCGCCCCATTTGTCTGCTCGGTAGTGGTGGAGAGGACGGGCCATCCATCGACCGTATGGAACGAGGTCTGCGAAGGAATCGATCGTTCCTGTTACGGAGGCAAGATCTTTGAACTTGTGGTGTGGTAAATGGAGGAACGTTCGTGCAGAGGCTATGTGTTTGGCGATACGTTCCGGAGAAGGCACGACGGTAACCTGAGTCGTATCGAAATAGACGCCGAGGAACACGAAACATTGGGCTGGATGTATGCAAGACTTGGGTAGGTTGATTCCTAGGCCTAGGTGATGAAAAAGAGACACGACGGACAGTAGATTTTCGGTAACCGTTGTTGGATCGGGATGGGGTAGGAGGCAATCGTCTAGAAAGGCATGAATGCGTCTTCCTTGTCGGTGTATGTGAGCGTAAGACCATGGTGAAAATACGAGGAGCCGCGTTGAGCCCGAATGGCAGGCTGCAGAATTCGTAAATTTTTCCGTCGTGAATAAAACGAAATAGGTGGCAGACAGAGGCATGAAGCGGAATGTGAAGTATGCGTCCGCCAGGTCGAGAGAGATCGTCCAATTCCCGAGTATTAACGAGTCCCGGATAGAGGAAACTGTCTCCATCTGGAAATGGGGGTTGATTATGAATTTGTTTAGAGGTTTCAGGTTGAAAATTAGTCGATTGCCGCCTGACTTCTTTTCGCAAAGGAAAATGCTGCTGTAAAATTCGGGTGTGAACGGTGGGTGAAGAATGCGAATGGCATTCTTGTGGAGGAGAACTCTTATCTCTTGGTGGAGGGCCAAAGAGCCGGAACTGTCTTGATTCCATGGTGGATTTTGTAGAGGCGGAGGAACCAAAAATTTTGGTTTGAAGCCAAGTGAAATGATTGAGAGGATTGTAGGGTCCCAGGTAACTGTCTGCCAAGCTGGTAGGAAAAAACGCAGCCGTAACCCCACGACTTTTGGGGGTGGTGGAATGTCTGTAAGAGTCTCGATTCCGGGAACGTGATCGGGATGGAACACGTTGTCGTCTGTCTGGGGTAGAGACACGTCCCAGGGATCGAACACGTCCACGTCGTTGGGAACGGGTAGGAAAGGGCGACGAGGAACGTGGAGGAACGGGCGGAGCCAGATCAGGAACCCTGTGTGTAGGCCAGTTTTCAGCGGGTGCATCGGAACGTGCATTGGATGTAGAGCGTTATTGCTTAGGTTGTCGGTTCTTGTTAGGCCGAGGTTTTCGGGAAACGTCGAGATGAGGAAACACTTTAGGAATTAAACTCCGGAATAGTGATTCCGTTTCGTGTATCGACTGGTTCAGGAGCAAATGTCTGGTGGAATCATGAAGGTTCGTGGCTGTATTGAGTGCTATTTCACGCAGTAGGAGAGTAGAATTAAATAAGACCCTGGTGAACCAATTCATTGCGTGATACGCGGCGAAGCAGTTCTTGCGGAAGACCTGGTGGATGAGCAACGCCAGTTGTCGTGTATCCTGAGGAGGAGGATCGGTGTGAAGACGTTTGCACAGAGCATTGGCTGCAGTACTTAGGACGTCAGCTTGGGATGCTGCACGTAAACCTAGGCGAAGAATGCGGTCGTTGTCCCGAAGCACAAATACAGGAACTGCAGACCGACGTGGTAGGAACAGAGTGGAACCAAAGTCGAGCTTAGTGTCCGCGGTGAGAAATTCTGATTGTGGGCATGTGTTGAAGTTACGCGGGTTTGCCGTTCCTTCGCCAATTGGACGAAAGAAGTAATTTTTCCGTCCGGGACGTGGTGGTGGAGGTTCCTTGTCAAGTTCAAGAGGAGAACCGTTACCCAGAAGAACGCCGCCAGTGCGTAGAAGCGTTGTCAGTAAAGTGGTTGATTGACCCAGTAAGGGTTGCTGATGTGGAAGTTGGTCTCGTAGGCCGAATCCAAATCCTGTTGCCAAGCCGCGATTCTTATTGATCGTTTCGGCGGATTGAGGCGGCTTATAGAGGAAACAGTCGGGAACTATTTTCTCAACTGTTTTTAGTAGATCAGGGAGCGGTATGTCAGTTGGGTCAGGATCATCCGGGTAGGGAGGATCGGAGCATTCCGGGAGAGACGGATCAGGTCCTAGTCTTCTTCCATTGGAGGAACAATAGCAGGCATCGAATGGGAAGGTTCGGGAACGTTATCCGCGGAACGTGGCTTTTTCTGAACAGAGGTTAGCCGTGCTGAAGTATAGTCCGAGACAGGGGCTTTTCGCTTCTAGTTCTCCGGAGGGACTAATCCATGAGTTCATGTACTTGGGAACTGCGCCGAGAAGAACATGATGATAAGTCTAATAGTGTGAGTTGCGTGGCGGAGGCGGATGCAAGCTTGGCTGCTACTTTGCGAGCCTTGAGCTGAAGTTTTAGACAAGCATAGCTTTCCTTAGCTTTAGAAAGTTCTGCTTGTATGGAACGGACGTCTGGGGAATGGAGTACCTGTCCGCAGAGAATCGGGGAAGTTTCTGCCACGTTAGGTGGAACCGATACCTCCGAAAGGAACGGATTGGTAAGTGGAGGAAGCGGGTCCAGGGACTCGCAGTCCACAGAGAGTTCTAGAACTTCTACTGCAGTAGCGGATGGATCCGCCGGTACGGGAGAGGCGGAATGAGGAGCCGGAACGGCGGAAACGCCCCTTAGCGTTCCTTTTGCTCGTGGCATAGCCGGATCGATGTGAACAGCGGGAGTCGTAGAGAAGAAAGGTGGCCTCCTCGGCTCTGCTCGAGTTTATATATGAACGAGGCTGCGCAGTAGTTTCTAGTTGCCTTGAAAATATCATTACCTCTTTTATTTGCATTCTCCTTCTCGAATGATGTTCAATATAGAGAAATTAAATTGAGGTTACCCGTCCGAGCCGCTATCCACTGCGCAGTGGATAGCGACTCGGACGGGTAACCTCAATTTAATTTCTCTATATTGAACAGCATTCGAGAAGGAGAATGCAAATAAAAGAGGTAATGATATTTTCAAGGCAACTAGAAACCGGATTTTAATCCTGAAAGTTGTTCACTCATCCTAAAAATACTTACCTGTAACTTGAGCTTTCATTTAGAAAGATCTTGTGTCCTAAACTCCCAAACATTTACATCTACCCTGACGGTCAACAAATCATAACGCTCCCGCTAGGCATGCTGCCTGTCTTTCCACTAACATTTTCGTTGCCGAAGGCCCTTAACAATTCCAACTGTGGGAGACAGGTGGGTACTTATAGGTAAATGTTTTAGGATAAGTAAAAACAACTTTTAGGATTAAAATCCAGTTTTTACTACTACCCTAAAATACTTACCTCTAAATTTAGCAGACACTGTCACAATTTTCCTTGGCAGTCGAATTTCAGTGTTTTATATGAAGTACCATCTGGCCCAGACCAATCAATACTGTTCACACGTGTGTGAGTACATTCTCTGGTAATTTTAGAAGTTCTGTACAACATTGAGGTTGCAAGGGGCACATAACCCCAACCTTTGTTACCTACACAGAGAAGTCAGGGTGATGGTTTGATTCCTCGTCTACTTCTTACGTCCTCCTGCACATCTTAGTGCTTGTCACCACAAAGTTAATGTTGCTAGACGATGCGGTAGACACTGGTACTTCTATCAAATAGTGGGTGATGAAGGTTGTCATTCGTCCCCACTTGCATGAGCAGTTTACTAGACTGCGTGCCTTCTGCGAACGCCCAGGATGAGGCAATTGCCTTTAATTCATGCACTCGGACTTTGCCCTGTCTTGGGGATATTCAGTTGTCCTCACAGGCTTGTTTGATAACTGCACATATCCAGCTGGCCACTGTCCCACCTGAGACTGCCGTAGGTTCATCCATAATTTACGTTGCAGAGGTCATGCAACAGGCAGTAAGTTAGTGACAAATCGCACTTCAGGCTACACAACTCAATTTGAACAAATAATGACCTCAATGGTTACATTCCTTCCTCTGAGTCAGGTGTTGGTGTCCGTGGCGGCTGTCCCTTTACCGTCTCCTCTGTAGCTGCCATGTACCGGGCACTGTACCTTTTCCACCTCGTCGGGACCCACAGCGGGATTGGTGCTCTCAACACAATAAGGGAGAGTGGTTCATCAGCTTTCTTTATTTTAGTGTGGAAGTCTGGATGGGAGGGAAGGAAGGTAACTTTCGACCAGTCTGAAATATATCGGAAGTATTCCTCTCTGGCCAAGGCCGCAATTTCTTCCTAGCAGGCCGCCGTCGTCATTGCCAGCAGAAACTGTTTTCTTGGTCAGTGCCATAAACAATGCGCAATGGAGCGGTTCATACGGAGTTCCGTAGAGGCATGTTAACACCAGTGACAGGTCCCAACCCGAGCAGAAGTGTTTAATCCGTGGACGATGCAAATCAAATACCTGGACCAGCCGCGATACCGCCAGGTGTGAAACTGTTTCCGTGTTGCCGGTAAGTGTCACAACCAAATTTATCGTGGATCTGTAACCCTTTGTAGCTGCTGTTGAGAATTCCTTCTGGGAAAAATGTTCAAGGAATCACTTAATCTGTTGAACGATGGGATCACAGCTGTCGACGGCGTTCAGAGTGCACCATTCGGCTAATTTCTTCTCACATACCTTCACCATTGAGGCACTATGGCGTTATAGAATCCTGTTGACTACCTCCGTGGAGAATCCCGATTCTTTGAGGGTGCTCTTCACAGCTTACACGCGTGAAGGTGCAGGATATTCATGTTAGGGTGGAGCGTTTGACCCTCGTGTTGGGACAGTAGATTTGGACGCTGTGGTAATGGCACTAGGGGCTCCTTCTCCAGTTCAGAATGTCGGTGTGCCAAGCTCCTGCCATCCACAGTGCAGCGATCAGAATAAACTTACCTGGCGCCAACAAGATCTTGTTCAGTACCTTGGGGAGGCGGCAAAATGGGGGAAAGAGGTAGACGAACATCCCTGCTCAAGAGATGCTGAGGCCGTCCGTGGCCCATGCGCTGTTGTCTGGAAAGGGTGAAACAAAGTTCGGAAATTGAGCATTCGCCTTGATCGCATCGGTGTTCCTCATTGTTGGAAAATCTGCTTGCACACCGAGGGATTTAGGCGCCACTCTGTGGTTGGAACGATGTTCCTGCGAGAGAGTTTGTCTGCAACCACATTGAGGTTCCCTGCGACATGGCATGGGAGCAACGAGATGTTCCAGCCTTGACACAGGTTGAACACTTCCACATGTAAAGTTTGTGACCGGGTCCTACCACCTCTGTGGATGTAAGCACAGCCGACGAGCTGTCTGGCATCACCGCCACAGCTGCTGACTGTAAGATAATAATAATCTGATTTGTTGCCATGCACCAGCAACAAGACATGGAACAGGACAGGACAGTGAGGACCAGGAACAGGACAGTGAGGACCACGAACAGGACAGTGAGGACCACTTACACCAACCCCAAGAAAAAAAAAAACAGGTGATCGCCAGGAATAAAAAAGTTTAAATGTCCAACGTGCCTAACAAGCAGTTCCCGTTAGTCAGCCATCCTGCGCCTGAACACCTTCATGCTCACTGCCATAACAACCTCGGAAGGAAGAGCATTCCACACTTTTACAACTCGCGATGAAAAAAAGTACTTAACGGCCGTTAGATGCAAACCCTGGAACAACCAGCTTGAGTGAATGTCGTCTGGTATTACTCCGCTCACGAACCAAGAAAAATCTACCATAATTTACGTTGGAGAGGTCATGCAACAGACAATATGTTAGTGACAACTCTCACTTCAGTCTACGCAACTAGAGAATCAGCCGCTATAAGATTCGGAACCGCTCAGTGTAACTCAAGAGTGCCAGACCCGGTAAGTACTTGGTGAAGGAGCGCTGCACAGATTCAACATGATAAATGCCACCCAATTGATACGGAGGCCTTGAGATGTCCTTCCAGTTCTCGATCGCATTGAAAACGGCCCTTTGGACGTCCACGCACCCGCAGCCAGAAGTTTGCCCGTCGGGGGCACCCCAACGTTCCTTGGACAGAGGAGTGATATCAACATACCAAAACATTTGCCAAGTTAATCGCACCGCATTATAGTTCGAAGGTTAAATGAAAAATTGAACATTGCTACCGAAAGTAGCAATGTTCTAGTTTTCATTTAACTTTCAAACTATTAAGCAGTGCGATTAACTTGGCAAATGTTTGGTGTGCTGATATCACTCCTTTGAAGTACTAAACCATTCGGAACTTGGCAGCCCCTTTTACCAGTTTTGGGTTTTGATATGATATAAAAAAAAACAGGCATGATGCCAAAAAAGGTAACTACGAAAAAATTCCCAATGATTACGCATTGGGCCTAACGAAAATTTGACCTGGGAAAACAAGCAGCGCGCCTAGCACGAGCGCTATTATATGATGTACCATAAGGGTAGATGTACATTTTTGGGAGTTTAGGACACAACGTTTTTCTAAACGAAAGCTAAAATTACAGTTAAGTGTTTTAGGACAGCAGTAAAAACAAATTAGTATTAAAAAACGCTTAAGCGTATACAAAAAACTTAAAGCCCTAAAGGAACAGATATTAGAAAAAGACATGTAAGCCATCAGCGTCGCACTACGTGTAAAAGAATCTCCAGCGACCCAAAAAACAAGCTG
>JAHWFP010245658.1:132126-152335 GCA_023313725.1 Lithobius niger | reverse complement strand
CCCCCCCCCCTCCTTTTTTCCCATACTGAAGGTTCCTGGGAACATGGACACAGCGAGCGAAACATAACCGAGGGCATAGCACCCTGGCCTCCAAGTGAAAAGGACACCAGATCGCTTCGCCTCTCCGCCCTATGGACAGAAAAAAGAAGACTCCCACAGCGTTCCTGGTTCTCAAGGGGTTATGTCTGTTCTGCCAAACGTTTCGCATTTGTTTGCATAGGTAGGTCTAACCCCCGGCGGCCTAAATTCGAATACAGCCATACCAGTCAGCCAAAATTGAAATATGGTCAGCCCCAGTCTGTCTAAATTCGAATACAGCCAACCCCAGTCAACCTAAATTAGAATATAGTCAATCCCAGTCGGCCTCAATTCGAATGGTGAACTCCAGTCATCCTGAATTCGAATACGGTCAACCCCAGCCTACTCCAGTCAGCATAAATTCGAATACAGTCATCTGCAGTCAACCTAAATTCGAATACGGTCAACCCCAGTAACCCAGTCAGCCTAAATTCGAATACAGTACAATTAAGACAATAATAGATTGCTGTGTTTGTTTCCGCATGTGGAAATAAAAGTAAATTGTTCGAATTTTCGGTCAGTATATCAGCAAAAACATCGGTACTTTCCTCAGAATAGCAAAAACATAAAATGAATGATCGTTTTAGGTTGCTTTTTTTTTCCAAATTGCTCTGAACACGATGCGTGTGTTAAAATATGCTACTATTTGCGCCGAGGGGGAGAAGGGGTGGGGGCTGTCTATCAATCCCATTGTAAATGAAGATCGTTTACCAATAATCGACTTGCGATAGGAGTATATAAACTCAAAAGAAAACCAATAAGATATATTTTAGGGGGTGGGGGGATTGAGGCTTAATATCGCATCGACCTCTAGGTTATTAGGGCCAATCTCAGTCACAGTGCAGTAGCCCGAGTTGCCACTATGCCATACACTACAGATATGTCAACAGAATTCCAAATCTAGGGAAAAGGTTACTCCCGATGTAGGCGGTATGTGAAATTACGACGTCACAGAGGTTGTCAGTATACATCTATATAGTTAGCATTGTTCTTTCAAATACAGCCTGCGTCTGTGATGTCGTAGTTACGTTAGCGATTGACCGCTCAGATCAAAGAAAAACAATAATTTTGGTAGGACAAGACGCACCAATTGGGCCAAGGATTAAACGAAGGAGGCAGCCATGTTGCGGGAAGGAAACGGCAACCTACAGTAAGGAGACGGCCATGCTGGTGTTAGTGACGTCATATTACACCAGAAAAAGCGAAGCCAGCACTGTCAGCCAATCAGAGAACTGCAAGGCAGCGCATCTATAAAAAAGAATGTTGGCTTGCTCGATAAACGGAAATTCATTAAAAAAACCGAATCTCTGTTTATTACCCTTCCCTTCTCTTTCTTTTTTCCCCTGTCTTCCCCCCCCCCCCCCCCCATTACTCAATCTTCTTGTTTACTTTAGTTTTGCTACTGTCTGCTGACATTGTAATTGTATTTTCGGGTTAGGTGTAAGAATGGGCCCAACGCCTAAACCTCGCCCTTTGTGGCACATCAATTTTTATCCCCGGAATTCGTTGATCACATGTACTTTTACGTGCTGCAATAAAGTTTATTATTATTATTATTATAGTTTGCTTTTTATGCTAAAGTAAATGCTTTTCCTCGTCGGCTAACAACGTAAACAGAGAAATTTTATTTTTAAAACTCTGTTTTGTGCAAATCCACTAGTCACGCGCTTCCTTGCAGCACACTGATTGGCTGTTCGGGCTACTTTGGTGGAATTGGTGAATATGACGTCACACCACGGTCTCAGTCAGTATATTTTCACAAAAACAATACTACCGGAACCGGAACTCGGGAATGAACCATCTTCTCTAGTCGCTCCATCTTTGGCTCAGATCGCAGTATTAGCTCATGTCTAAATATACGTATATACGTTCTTCTTTGGATACATGTAAGCTTCCGATTCGTCAACTTGAAAACTAATCCAACTTTTTACTAACGTCAGTTTCCGGTCATTACGCGCACGTGCTACGTTTGAAAACTGTATACAAAACAAGTTACGGAATACAAACACAATTTCTAGTTTTCTATTTCTTTGGTCAATATTTCTTTAAAAACAACAAAATAATAGTCGTGCTACTCTAATATTTAAATTCAACCGTGTTATTTTAACCCTTCCATCGTGACCAGATAATAGCCAAAACCAGGCGCCACACCACGCATGCGTAACAAACGCATTGATATGCAAACACGCCAAAAATTTATGAATAAGTAATTTACATTTTGCAATAATGTAACAACGACGATGTGAATATATATTCGCAACCGTTATCAATTAGGCTTTTTGCGGGCATTTAATCAACGGCGGTCCTCTTGACACAGGTATAAAAACAACCGACCGTCGTGCCATAATCCAATAACGCCCCCCCCCCCCCCCCCCGACCTCCATTCCTTTCCTGGAACGGACGGCCTAACTCGTTCACTTGTCGCCGTCCAATAATATTAGCTAACACGGCGATAACGAGGGGCTAGCAAGTTGTGCAAAGCGGAATCATGCAACTTTTATTAACGGGAAGAATATTATTATACTAGGATTATTATTAATATTTTTATTACTATTATTATTAACTAATACAAGCACGCAATATACTCGGATAAAGATGGATGACACGCCCAGACGCAATTTATCGTAGCTCCCCTTTTTTTTTAAACGGTTCATTTATAATTTAAATCGGTAAGGATTACATAAACAAAACAAAAAAAAATTAACGATATAACGCCGGTCGTAAATAAATAATGACAAGTTTACGACATGATCTTCTAATTTACTAGAAGGGCATTAAATTACCTTCGAGTCCTAGCAACTGATTTTCATAATATTTACAACTCGAGGTGTTAGATTTAAGAATCAAATACAGAACGAATTACGAAATGCCGGAATATAGATTATGGTATTAAAGTAAATGTATATATAGCTCGCAGGCCAGCATCGTGAAAAGGGGTTCTGATTTTTTTAAGTTTTTTTTTTAAAGAAGATGTTTACAATAACTTCAACTTGGCGCGGTGGCCTGTAAACGTTTAATTTAATACGAGATTTCACTCGGTTTAGTGTTAGGTGTGCAAATATAGGTAGGTGTGCAAACCTCAAATATTTAGTTCTAGGTTATAGAAATAAAACTTAAGCCTTGTTATCTTTGGATTTTTGAGGTTCGAAATTCGGTTTTTTCCACACAGCTGAGGCGTTTTTAGAAATTTTGACTGCTGAAAGTGACATTTTTGAGGTCCAAAAATGACTTTGTCTTCCGGTTTGGCCAGTGTGTTTTTGACACCTCCCGCTTGACGGAACCTGAAAAATGTATGACCCCCCCCCCACGCCCTCTCAAGAGGGGCCATAAAATTCCTGATTCCCCTCCTCCCATTTCCTCCCCCCCCCTCCCCCGGCGATAAATAATCTGCGGTCCCTTACTTATAATTATTTTTTTTAAGCCTTATGCCATCAACAAAGGAATTTAATGCTCGTCCATAGATTCACATAGAATTCCAGTGTGGGGATGAGAATGCCTGGGGATTCGAACCCCCAAAACCTCTGAATTTATATATGTTATTTGCCGAGATAGGTAGTCTCCAGATATAAATTTAAAATTGAAAATAGGCCACTAAAGCGCATGTACACTTTTATTCAAGCTACTAAGGGAACCGAAAAAAGCTAACACTTGATATTTCGTGGCCCATACCAAAAATTAAACCAATCGGCCCCCATTACCAAAAATGCAACAGATAACCACTTACAATTCATTAAAAAAAAAAACCTTTTTAATGCAGTTTTAGGGCCCTGAAGATGCTTCTCCACTATTTATAGGCCTATAGCCGCACATTCACCTTACTAACAGTTCAAACTGAGTGTTTCCGAACCAGGTTTTGACTTCTGAAAGTATCCCAACTGAGAGTAACTGAAAGGCCTAACTGAAAGTACCTTTTCGTTATTAACCGTCCCAATTGAATGTTACAGAGGAACTGGATTTTGACAACACCACTGTGTAGGCCTAGCCATTACGTTACTAACCGTTCAAACTGTATGTGATAAGGGAACTGGGTTTTAACACTATACCACTAATTAGGCGTAACTTAAAGGCGCTGGTTCACCATATCGATAGCGTTCCCCATATTCTAAACGCAGCATCCACGTTCCAGATTCTCCGTCATCCAATAGGCTCACGTGGGTCACGTGATCTCGTATTCTACGGTGCTGCATCTAGGAGTTGAACAGCTGAAAAGGCGCCTTTAAGGTTTCTTTTCGTTATTTACCGTTCAAATTGAAATTTACAGAGTAGCTGGGTTTTGACAATACCACTAATTAGGCCTAACTTAAAGTATCATTTCAAAATGTCAGTTCTATACCGATAAATTCATGTACGCCTCAAATTTCCAACTAAACTAAATTTTTACTGATTTTGATTTGCTTTCGAATGTTCCTCAGAATTTGCGTTCACTAATTATGTTACATTTACATAAACACAATTAGTGAACGCAAATTCTGAGGACAAGTCGAAAGCAAATCACAATCAGCAAATTATTAATGCAAACATAAGTCATTAATGTTGGAACGATGAAGCATAACTTTTAGCTCCTAGCTCCGCATACCGATCTAATTATTAGCCTACGGGGAAGTCGTGATAATTGTGTGCGCAGAAACTGCATATACGTATGAACACACATGTAATTTAATTATCCCAATGGCACTGGAAGAAAATATATTAGAAGAAAATGAATGCTTTGTAAATCGTTATTTAATTTTACGTGCACAGTATACGCACAGTTTAGTAGAAAAAATTCAATCACAACTTAGAAATTCGATTTGTTTTTTGTTTTTTTTCTACTCATTCGAATCTCGTCGTGCCGTAAATATATTGTTTTCAAGCTTGAAATCTCCAGTCACATTTCAAACTTTCCTGATAGGGGAACAAGATTCGATTCACCCTCTTCTATACCAACTGGAATCGTGTGATATCAGATATCGTTGGAAAGCTTGAAATGTGTAATAACGATTTAATTATGATATGACACGATTCCAGTTACCAGAAGAAAGCTAATGGAATCGTGTGATGGGATTGGAAATCTTGAAATTTCACCTTTCAAGCTTTTCAAAGACACGGCACGATTCGATTCACAATCGTGTGATATCATACAAACGCTGGAAAGCTGTAAATGTGTTAATTATGATATGATACGATTCGACTGAGATATCAGCAGAAAGTGAATGGAATCGTTCATGGTGTTGGAAAGCTTGAAATATCACATTTTAAGCTTTTCAAAGACACGACACGATTCGATTCACAATCGCGTGATATCATGAATCGTTGGAAAGCTTGAAATGTGAAAAATGTGTCATACTGATATAATTATGATATGACACGATTCGAATTATCAAAGAAAGTAAATTGAATCGTTCATGGTGTTGGAAAGCTTCAGATGTCACATTTTAAATATTTTTGATCAGTATGACACGATTTGGTTAATTTTCTTTTGCTATCACGAATCTTGTCTCGATAGTTGGAAAGCTATAGAAATCTCACACTTACAGCTTTCCACAGGTTGAAATTTCCACATTTCAATCTTTCCAAAGATGATATACATGATGCGCTGCGAGCCACATTCTTCTAAAAAATTCAAATTCATAAATAATCGTACGTAGTCATGCACATGTGAAATTCAGTAATAACAGTAACAATAACAATTAATCCATAATCTCATCTGCTTGTCGGCGACACACTAGCATTGTGTCTAGATTAACCAGCCAACTCGGGTCACATCAACCAAAATTAACTAAATTTACAAAAAAAAAAAAAAGTTTTCCTGGAATTTAACTGTTAACGCCCACCAATTTTACCGTAGCAGTATTTTAAGCAGACCTACGTAGAACACAGCTTCGATTTCAACAGTTCCACGAAAGTCTTTTTTCATGAATCAGTGCATTTCGTTCATGATTAAATTTTACGCGAATTTCCATGATTTATTCGTGATCATTGTTTGTTACGAGATAGGCTACATGATGACTAAAAACAAATATTTCATGACTCAACAAATTCATTTGGCGCCGGTTTAAAAGCAGAAACGTTGTGTTATTATGTTTACCAGATTATTCATTGCACCAATAGGGCATTGACACGACGTAGTATTATTGTATATAACTCTATGCTGGAGCTTAATGGGTTAGCTGCAAGGGGCACTGCAGAGAGAAACAGAAGGGCGTCATACTGAAGCCGATGCTGTGAAGAGTGATTTCTTAGACCTAAAACGCGCGATTCTTGTTGTTTGAGAAAACAACGTTATTTTAAGCCTAAGAAATCCGCTCTTGCGTTGTTTTCCCCTCCATTTTTATGTCGTGCACCTTGTAGTTATGCCCTCCAAAACCCATACTGGTGCCAATATGGCGACAAATGTCACTGCTCTTTACGGTCGGACAGGATAAAATGCCACAGCATGCTGAATACCAAACCATTTCTATTTTATGCTTATTTCCAAAACCTTATCGGGCTGAAAATAGATTTTGTTAAAATGTTCTACACATAAACATGCATGATTATGATTATTTGAACATCGAATGAAATGATGTTTCTGGTCCTTCTCGGTAATTTACCAGTGATTACCACTGAATTTAAATCGAAAGACTCGGGAATAATAATCTTTTGATGAACCTATTGGAACGCAATCTTTCCACTGGTGAAAAAAAAGTGTAGCAAAATAAAGACACGTGGTCGACCACGACTGAGTATTTGTTAAAACGACCTAAACCATGCGCAATGGCTGTTTGCCGTGACGTCTCCATGAGTTAGCCAATGACGAACGAGAACAACGGCTGTTTGGCCGTCTGATTGGACTAGCCCAGTCACGTGATATGCACGTCACAGCAAACAGCCATGGCGTGTTGTATAAAAATCACCGTTTACTACTATCACGAAAGTTGTTAGTCCGACTGAGTTCGTAGACGGCGTTCAATTCCTTGAAGAGGCTTAAATTTAAAAACCGAAAACTCAAGGCTTAAAAAAACTTGGAAAATCGGAATTTTTGTTGGCAAAGCCTTGAAATGGCCTTGGATTTTATGAGTGTAGTGGTAATATTAATTTAGGTACAACATTAAATAAATAAATAAATATAGTTCGTCAACAGATCAATTTCTTGTGGGTACGATGCTCCCTTGGAGTAGACTGGAGACTGAAGGCGAAAGGTGCTATGCAGTGCAGGAAATTTGTATTAGAAGGGGCAGCTATGCAGTGCTGCTCCATGTTATTTATTGTGCGCGCAGCGTATCTTGAGTCCTGCAGATATTTTACGAGCGGCTACATCTTCCTGGAGGGAGCGGCTCTCATCGACGGCCGCCATTGTTTGTGTAACCGTCTAGGATATCAACAAGGTGCTCTGCTATCGAAAACATACAATCGATTATCTGTATTCGCTCTGGGGCGAAGTCAAGATAGGCCGCGGACACTTTGACTTTTATTTCTCCTCCCACCTTGTCCATTGGTGAGATGAGGGGGGGGGGGGGAATTGAGGCTTAATGGCGAGATGAGGACATTATTGTTCACGCAAAAAGAAAGAAACCCTTTTACCAAAAAGTCCAATTCAACTATGCAGTTTTTGGTAATAGCGTTTCTATGTTGACAAAGTAAACATGAGACTGTGGGTGTTTAAATAATTGTTCACATTGTTTAAGATGGATTAACCTATGTTTAGGGCCTTAGGGCTTCGGGCAGATGACCAGGAGTGGTTAACGCTCGTTAAACCCTTTGAAACCCTTTGAACCTATGTTTAAGATGGATACCGTCGATATCATGTAAATGTTAAAGAAACTAAAGTCGCATTGTAAGTTAAAAGTAAACAAACAGCCGTATTCCAGAAATCTACACAAGTTTGAGTGTGAGAGTGCAAATGTGACTGCAAAACTCTAAGGCAAAGGCAAGGGTCAATTATTTTAGTATAGCTACAAAAGCGAATGTGAGTGTCATAACATCTGAGGGTATTTCTATAGATGCGTTCTGACCCTTAGACTCACATTTAGTCCCACTTACACTTGAGTGGATTTCTAGAATACGCCTGTAAGAACAGAATGGTCCTATCATTGACATCTCTGGCAAAATACTGGAATATAAAACGTAATTTCTGTAATTGGCCGTGTAAAGAGCCTGATATTAATTAAGTTTGTCATGAAGATCCATAAAAAGGTACTGAAAATGATTTTGTCTGCTATCCGAACTCTATAAACATTTTTGACCGGTAGGCTATAGAGCCGTGGTGGTTCAAACCATGCAGATGTGCGTGGCAGCTTTTTTATTTTTTTAAATCGTCGTCTTAACAAAAAGCCCAGATGTACTACAGTAAATCGTTAAATCGTTAAAATAAATAAAAAAAAATAAATAAAAAATGATGATGGTTTTGACGAAATTTTCGCAGATTGCTTGCAAACTCGGGTGTTTTAAAGCAACGAAGCGCCACCTTTCAGTGCTGGGTGCATCTTTTTTTTTTTTTAACAATTGTGTTTTTTGAAATTATGCGTTATTTCGTTACGTCATTACAGGTTTTTTTTAACGATTTTTTTAAAGCATATTTTAAATTTCAATCAAAACAAAGAGTTTTCAACACATAAAATTATAAAAACCTCAGAGGACGTATATCAATTCAAAACGCAATTAAAGCCACATCATCATTTTATTCATACCAATCGGACATTAACCCCTCCTCCACATTTCAAACTTAAGCCTCCCTCCCACCCACGCGTCTCACTCAATATGGCCGAGTTATCGAGTCTGCGCAGTTGCTGCTTCCGGCCATATTTACCCAATCCCCAGCGACGGAAAGTGGGGGCGAACCGATGCCGGAGTTGGGGGTTGGGGGGTTTGGAGTGGAACGATGACCCATTATCCCACTCTTTCTTATTCCCCTCCTCTTCATACCGCTATTATTTATTCAGTGGTGGGGCCAGCGCACCGGCCTCCGAGGGCCGAATTAGGCATAACATATGTCATTCCATTATAGAAATCGTAACAAGCAAAATTTGACAATGTGCGCATACGTGACGTAAGACAAAAAGAGGATTGCAAAACATAAAAAATTCAATCAAATCCTGCAAGTTGGAAACAAAAAAAAAAAAACGAAATTTTTTTTATGCACAGAAGCCGACTTATCCCATATGGATAACACCGTTTCGAGCAGACAAACTCGGACAACCGTACGTAAACATGCAAGAGAAGTTAGTAAGCCCTTTGTGAAACTCGTGGTACTGCCCAACGATTGCTTACGTCATACGCGACCGCGTCAATCAACCAGCGGTCACAACCGGTCTTTTGTACTCTTCCGGCACTTCTGAAAATGTTTAGGCGCATACCTCCATCACGTTCCTCAACATCGATATAATGGTTTATTATCGTAACCATTACAATTGCCGGTTAAAAATATGTTAGCTGAATTGGGTTCGAGAGTAGGTTTATTAATTTATGCAACACGGTGCGGAGACTTGACGTTACCTTGACAACGTGATTTAAGGCCTAATTTCTAGCTTTCAGTCTTAATTTTTGCCTGTCGTTTTAGTTTCGTAAATAGCAGCTAGTGGAGAAGTAGGTTCGAGAGTAGGCGTATTCGTTTGTGAAACACGATGTGGAGACTTGACGTTGCCTTGGCAACGAAATGTAAGGCCTAATTTTTTTTACCTGCCGTTTTAACTTCGCAAGCAGCAGCTAACGGCGAATTTGGTCCGAGAGTAGACCTATTCATCCATTCAGCACGGTGTTGAGACTTTTTTTAATGAACCTAAAGTGTGGAAGGAAGTCGTTTTGTTTTTACGGTTGCATGCTTTCCTGTAGTGGTTAAATGCGACGATCAAAATGTTATTATTTCAATGAGTTATGTAGAGAAAGCCTATTTATTAGGTATCGGAAAGCAACGATGTTTTAATTTTCCGATTTTTTTAAAACTAATTTTTGGACGCAAAGACAATCGGGGTGTTCCGGAGTTGGAAAAGACGACGGCAGACAGACAGACAGATGGACGGACGGACAAAGAATGTCTTTTCGGCTGTACAGAAGATTAAAACTGACGTCGCGCAGCAGTTGTTTTAGAATATAGCTTACTTGTTGAAAGTATCGATAAGCAATTTGGCAATTTGGTGTTCTTTGTTGCGAGTTAAATTCCGGTTCTCAAACGTTGGAATTATGCCATCTCAGCGCTACGGAGTTGCTCAGGTGATGTCATTTGTGGAATCTACCAAACCCAAGGCCCCACATGACGTCATAATTGTAACGCCCCATTGTCACTTCAAAAATTAATATTCATTGTTAGTTGAGATGATGCTACGTGATCAATTATTGTAACAATACATAGCGTATGAGTTGTCTGTACGTATAGGTTATCGCCTGATTCCCGAGTGCTGAGAACTAACAATGTCGAGAGCCATAGGCCCGAGCGATTGTTAGTTCTTTGCACGAAGGAAGCAGGCGATAACTTATTTATCCACCGATGTCCGCATCTCTGCCCGACAATGAAGAAGCACGCGACTCCAATAATGACGTAGTGCACGGAGTAGTGCCACAATGCAAGGCGGAAAGGAAAAAAAACTGTTTTCCATTGTGTACAGTGTTCTGTTAAGGCTTCGGATTTTGTATTCGAGGATTTGTTTGATTTGTCGATTGATGGAGATATTTCGAAAGAGATTACGTAATATAATGTTGGAGATGGTTGTGTCGGAAGTCGGTGCGCGCAAGATCGCCCTTACATTGGGACTGAAGCCGTCCCCCCCCCCCCCCCCCTTTGCCCTTTTTCTTTGCCTTGTTCCACTCTTGGTAGACAGAATCATGAAGAAAATCTATATAAAATATATTTTTTTAAACGTTTAAACAAAGGGTTTTTCGATGATCCGTAACACCAATTAGGCCGAAATAAGGCACGTCCCCAAGAAAATAAATCAGAAAAAGCCCCTCCCCCTCCCCATCTTTTTGTTTTTTTGTTGGCTGTTTAGCGGGCGCCCTTGTCGGTACGTCCGACATTTTACATGGAAACTAACCATCTCCACAAGCAAACAAAAATGTACCGCCGAAGCTACAGATTTTAAAGAAATTTTTAACGGAGCAACTTTAAATTTTCCCAACAGAGAACAAACAGCCCACGTTCATTGTTGTATCCTGCATCCTTGCATTGTTACAAGAGAGCTGAGATGCGGCTATCTTCTTACATTATAAACCAAAGTCTCATAGCAGAAATGAAGCAACCGCAACGACCCCCGGAAGGGGAACAATGAAAACGTGCGAGTGTGTCAATTCTTTGGCTTGAAGTTGAAACTGGGACGTTGTTGCCCTGAAAAGAAATTAAAATTGGCACATGGATGCCTCGACTAACAATTTGCTCTGCGCGGTCATCGCAAAGGCATGTCTTAAATGACGTCATGTACGAAGGACAGTTATTTTTCGCACGCTACTGGGAGTGGGGAGGGGCCTGAACGGGGAATGCCCGTTGGTGGAGCAGTGCTTATGTTACAGCCACTATTTGATTACGATATTGCTTTGCGGAGGGAGAGGATTGACGGAAAGGGGGAGTCATACACAAACAAAAATCGACTGTTGCAGTGAAATATCAGGCAGCACCGAGCAAATACTGGGAAACAACCACGGGTCAAACAAATCCCCGGGCGAAGCCAGGTACGATGCTAGTCGGTAGATAATAAAGGTTTAACAGCTTACATATTGTGTTCCAAATAAAAAACGGTAAAGAAAAACAAAACATTGGAATACAGCAGTAAGGTTTCACGTACAGGAACACTGTGGTATGTGAAACCTTGAAGGAAAGTTTATTTGTGTTCGTTTCCTGTTTCGACTTCGGATCAGTAAACCATCTTAAACATCAAACGAATTCGTTTTTGTTTTCTAGTAGAATGTTACGTTTCAGGTACCTTTAAATATAGTTAATGAAAGAAATATGGAGATTGAAAAAAAAAATGGTAAGTAAAAGAAAAATAGGATGTGGCTGATGACAAGCAGACGAATATTGTACAAAAATTCTTTTTACTATATTTCTTTTCCATTGTTGTTGTTGTAAGGTTATATGTAAAAGCACATTTTCTTGTATTTGTGTTGGTGCTTTTCATTCGTATTTGTATTTGATAACACTCTAGTTAGTTTTTTGGGGTTAAAACTTTATTTTACTAAAACCCACTAAATGCGGGCCAGGGCTTCGTAGTTGTTGTATCTATACAATAAGTGTTAAAAAAAAAATGTTTTTAACTGCAGGTTGACTTTAACTCTGACCAGGAGAAACAAAACACTGCGTTATCCATTAGTTTAAGATTAAGTGACAGCCAGTATCATTCACAATTAAAACCACACTACGTCTTCAAGTAAAAATAAACACTAAAACATTTTAAAAATTCATGGCCGAGTCACCAAGTCTATAAAAACAAACCATTCAGGCATGGTCAAGGCCTAAAACTTTAAAATTTAAAAAATATTTAACATACCAATTGATACACCCACCATGTTACTAGATGGGCGCCCGGAAGTAGAGTCTGTCACTGGCTGTCACTTAATCTTATCTGCTAAAAGTGCTGAAACTTCTCAATTTATCCATTAGTTTGGCGCAGTGACTTTTAACAATTTTTTATTCATGTCCCATGGGACCTACGTCACTACCGCAATTCGAACCTTCCGTCGATCTGTTGCTAGGAGACGAAGACACTAACCACTGGGTTGTTCATGCTCGCTTTGCTTGGGGTCCACGGGGACCCATCACATATCTCGTAATGCGCGTTTTTTTTCCCCTGTTTGTAGTATGTATCCCACTGGATACGATGCGAAATTAAGCGATAAGGGGTCGTCATTTTGAACAAAAGCAGATTTATATGATTTACAGAATAATTCTTTAAAGACTTACCTATTTTTTTTACAGCATTCTGGGTTTCCATGCTCCGGGTCTGCAGCAGTGTTGAGGACGTCATTACCTTCTCGGCTGGCGATCAATTTTGTAATCTTCTCATGCGATATTCCACGATTATACCACGCGCCATGGCTGTTTGCTGTGACGTGCATATCACGTGACTGGGCTAGTCCAATCAGACGGCCAAACAGTCGTTGTTCTCGTTCGTCATTGGCTAACTCATGGTGACGTCACGGCAAACAGCCATTGCGCAGGTGCGACGGCGTGCGTCTTTCCGCCATTATCTTTACGTTCTTGATATTTTATTTATCAATACAGAAATTTTAGGATGAAATTTTGTGGTAGACAGTGTTAACATAGCGTGCTTGCACTCTGAAGACACTGTACACTGGTATTACACATCACTGTGTACCAGTTCAACTTTCACAGGAATTGTTTACCGGTAGCACGGTTAGTCAACCCTTTTTTTGCTGTGCTTTCTTTTTTTTTATAGTTGGTAGCTCCCGCCCCCCCCCCCCCAACACGTTTTCCGCATTACAGTGATATATCAAACTATTACTGTCCCTCCATACTGTTCCTCCATCCTATATACCATACCCCTTCCCCCAAACTTCACCCCTCCCAAACGTTAAAGAAGTAGGGATGCAAATCTGTTCAGTACTTTCTTTTAGCCGTTTAAGGTAACCATCTCATTCCGATGAAGCATAATCATCTTACATTATAAACCCAAGTCAACCGCAACGACCCCCGGAAGGGGAACAATGAAAACGTGCGAGTGTGTCAATTCTTTGGCATGAAGTTGAAACTGGGACGTTGTTCCCCTGAAAAGAAGTTGAAATTGGCACATTGTTGCCTCGACTAACAATTTGCTCTAACAATTATCCTTCTAACCAAACACCGTCGTAATCTCAAGGACAAGTATTACATGACGTCATGCATACTTCTTTTTCACACGGTACGCATCGCTTAAGCCACAGCGAAACACTGGGAGTGGGGGGGGAAGTGAGCTGTTACCATTAACCTAAAAGAGAATTTCTGGGGGTGTTTGCTATTAATTCAAATAACCATCCACATTCAACTACGTATAGCAAAGAAGAGAAAGGGAAGGAAACCAAGAGGAGAGGGATAAAAGGAGGAAACAACCACGGGTCAAACAAATCCCCGGCGAAGCCGGGTACGATGCTAGTTCAATAATAATCATTTGGTATTATCTTTGACAACAAAAGAGGGAACACTGTGGTTAGAATTGTTGCAAGGGCATTCTTGTTCGTACCACGATAACAATAGTTTACCGAGCTATAAGCACTGCAACCACGGTCAGGCATTCGGTTAATTGTTACTGAAGGCATTACTTATCCTTATGCTTATTACGACACACGCTAGTGTGTAGCCCGCCAAGACAAACGATAACATTCAGATAAAATATATATGAGCATGGCGACCACTTAATAGACACGTTGATGTCTTTGCAGCTAAGGCAATTTGGCTGCTTTCAGCCATCTGAGGATAAATAACTATGCGACAGAAAAGGCTGAAACTTGTTTAATCCTGAGACTTTGGTCGCCTGACAACATAAAAGTCACTATTAAGGACACAGCTTACCGTTTTCTTGTTGAAAAAACGACGTGAATAACGTTGATATTTGCCTAATTACTTACTACGTACTAACGCTTGTTTTTGTATCACGAAAATAAATTCTTTCATGCGGTAGATAAAGCTGGTTCTTCGCTGATTTTACAAGTATTGCTCTGTTGATGTGCTCTTTTCATATGGACCTTACTAATTGGTCTAGTGGTTCAGGGGTTAGGGAGCTCCAAACGACCAAAATGATTGTTTTATATTGTTTTAAACATTGTTATTATGCAACAATGCCAAACTGAACACATAAATAAATCCGTGCGTTTGCAAGGAGATACTTCAGCACTAATAGTAAATCCTAATTATTTGAAAAAACATTACTGTTGTCCGCAAACTCTAACTAAAGCCCCCCCCCAAAAAAAAAAAATGGGCCAGATAGCTAGATTGGTGTTTCCATCTCATAATTGCTAAGAAAAAAATGGATTTCATCAATTTGGACCAAAAATATCTGATATCTACCCCAAAACAAAACTTGTTAAGGATTCCCGCCAAGCTTTTCGGCCGTGTGAAGTCGTGATATCAAACGCCAAGCTCTTTCGCCAAGCTAATCCCACCGACTAATACTTCAAACGTTAAATGAAATAATTGAAAATTGCGCAGTAAGCAATTTTCATTTATTTCATTCAACCTTCGCACCATTACTCGGTGGGATTAGCTTGGCGAAAGAGCTTGGCGTTTGATATCACGACTTCACACGGCCGAAAAGCTTGGCGGGAATCCTTAACAAGTTTTCTTTTGGGGGTAGATTCTTTGTACAGCAGGAAAATAAGGTAACTGGTGTTTTGGGGTTTTGAATTAGCTTTTATAATAGGGTTTGTGACCTTGGGTCAGAGCCCTGAACAAACAAATTGAATTGAATTGCTTATCCTTTTTATTAGTAAGGGCAGCCTTTACTGTAAGGTTTGACCTCGGTCTTCCATGTTTAAAGCCGAAATTTCGATACTTAATATTATATCTCCGCCGCCTTTTAATATTTTTTATAAGCTAAAACAGCAAAGGAACACAAATTAATTCTCCAGTAAAGTTTCAGAGACAGCAGTGTGAAACTTAAACTGCTGTTTCCAACCCTTATACACGTAAATACAATTAAAACCATAGCACAACTTTCAAAACTTTTTATGCCGAAACAAAGGAAGCACAATGTGAGGCTACATAATCGACTATACTTTCCGGGTTAATTGTTTCAGTGTTCTTCAGTCTAGTCGTCTACTTTCCGTTCATTACCCTTCTGATGATACATATATAATTTTTCAAGATGTTCAAGCACTTTTCCAGGACTTCAAGGACTCGCGAACCCTGAAATGTAGAGCCGTGCTAAACCCGCTATTATGTGCGCGGTTTATCTTGAGTTCTGCAGATATTTTATGAGCGGCTACGTCTTCCTGAAGGGGGCGGCATTAATCGACGACCGCCATTGTTTTTGTAACCATCTTGGATACCAACAAGGCACTCTGCTACCAAAAACATACAATTGATTATCTGTGTCGTTCTGGAGCGAACTCAAGATGGGCCGCGGAGCGCGGACACTATAAAACTATTCGTTTTTTTAAACATTTTCGAGCGATGTCGTTTAGCCAAGTAGAATGCACCTATCATTAGCTGAAGTATCGTGTGCAAAAGTAAAAAAAACGGTAAAAATATTTGAATAATACAGCAGTATGGTTTCACGTGGACTAAACAGTACACCAACACCGCAGTATCTGAAACCTTACAGGAACGTTTATTTGTGTTCCTTTGCTGTTTTGACTTCGGATCAGTTAAACCTTTACCATCAAACGAGTTCGTTTTTGTTTTCTAATGCATTACAGGATGTCAATTGGTAATACTTTTCTATTTCTATACCAGGAAACTTAGGTTCCGTTCATGCTGGAGCTAAGACTTGTTGTTACTGAAGTTCTGTTGAATTTGCGGAACCTTCCGCTAGAAAGTGTTGGAAATCCGAATGTGTGGACTTCCCTCTACTGTAGACTTAAACCTCTACAACGTTTATGAAACTCCGTAATATACTTATACTTTACTGTTAGGGTTAAACCGTCAGAGAACCCTTGTTCGCACATATTGCCTGAAAGTGGACGACACGAACTATACTTCGAGAGCTACAACAAACATTGTCAGCGTTGCGTCACTCTGATAAGAGCCATTCAAAGCTCAACACCATAAACCTTGCATGGGAATGGGCGCGAATGTAAAATTTTTATGAACGATTTCCAATGTTGCGCCGCGAAGTGAATGTATACAGACAGCGCTGTCTCTGCATATACGAGCGCGAGTATTGAACATTTGGAATAAAAGCTGAAACCCCACCGTCGTCGATTTCCGACAATAACATGACTGACAGCACAGAACTTGAGGGAAGGAGTAGTGGGGGGGGGGATGAATTGGGTGGAGGGATAGGGAGGTGGGGGGAGAGGAAAAGAGACTCAGACAAGGTTCCCGCGCCAGTGTTTACTTGGCGCGTGCCCCAATCAAAGCCCGGGCCCCCCCCCCCCCCCCCCCCCCCCGGCGCCCCCCGGGGGTTCCCGAGCTGTTTCGGTCCTGTTCGATTGGAATGCCATGGATTTGGAATCCGAAGACGTGAATGGAGGGAGATATTACGACGTTGGATCGGGAAAGAAGCGCTAGGGGTGCCAGCTCTTAGGGTGGAGGAGTCTGTTCCGTAATAGGTAGGCTGGTTGGTTCAGATGGATAGGGGGGGGGGGGGGGGATCTGGGATTTGCAGCCAATAACGGCGCAACAAGACGCAAATATAGACTGTGGCTTATGTGGCTCAACCTGGACAGCAGACGATGACTATGACGGCGTTAGAGGGGCTGGGGAGGGGAGGAAGAGTTGGAGGTTGAAAAGAAAAATGACACTTTTGTCTTGATTACACCGTGAGGCAATCACCATAAAACCAGTACACAATGATTTTTAAGACTGTAAAACTTCAAAATTGTTGGGAAAATACGAAGGCTTGAACGGGGTATTAAGCTTTACTTTTATATTTGTCGTCCCTTAGGTCCCTTGTGGATCACTGCTCAAAAATCCCACACGTAATGCATAAATTAAAGGAAACCATTAGGGTAATTATGTAGTTGTAACCAAACCTCTTAAAATCACTCAATTGTGGTAGTTCCGACCCAGTTCTTCATCCTCTTCTTATTTCACGTTATAAAAATGGGTGGAAATGTTTTTTTTTTAGTTCTCCAAACCCGTTTTTAGT
The DNA here is from genome assembly GCA_023313725.1 of Lithobius niger. Classification (NCBI taxonomy): domain Eukaryota; kingdom Metazoa; phylum Arthropoda; class Chilopoda; order Lithobiomorpha; family Lithobiidae; genus Lithobius; species Lithobius niger. The sequence goes on along the minus strand of JAHWFP010245658.1, from coordinate 134,570 downwards.
TCTCCAAAAACGTTTTTTAAACCACGTAAAACGTTCGGCTCGGCCGTGTTGAAGCGGCGGCCATGTTCCAGGATTTAAGAGCAGCACGAAAAGGTGACTTCGAGAAAACGGAAAGTAATGTTCCAAAATATGCTGCCTTGCTCGCTTTGCCAGCGCTTCTTCCGTTTCGGTGGAAAAGAGTTTGGTTGCGTCTTTTGATGTTGTGTGTTCAGCCGCAGCGAGCGCGTCATTTTGGCTCGTCATTTTGGAAAGAATTTAGGAAGAAAAATAATTTCCGTTTCGTTCATTGCAATGAAGTGGAAATCAGGTTTTCCTGCTACTGTCGTTTTTACTTGTTTTCTATAGTTTTTTTCCCCCAGAACTTATACAACACATTTCCCCACCACATTTTTAAAATTGAAATGGGAAGAGGATGAGGATCTGCGTCGGTTGGTAAAAAAAATTGAGTGATTTGGAGTGGTTTGGTTAAACTGCATAATTACCAGAATTAGATCCACTTAGGTTTATTCACTCTCACTGCCTCACCCTCACTTTCTCACCCTCACTTCCGGTTTGCCAGTCGGACGAAATAAATAACCGTTGAATTGTCTAATCATAAACAAACCTTTTCGGGTTGTCTAACTAGTTGAATTTGTATAAATTCTATAAAAAAATACTGACGATACACTACTGTCACATACGAACATGCGTCGATATTAAATTAGACCTAACTCTTGGACCCACTCACATTACAGCGCGGGGAGGAGGGGAGGGGGGGGGGCTTCGGGGATTCAATAGCAACGGTTTTTGTGTATTTAGGCTTCTGCAGCAAAAACTGGAGAGGTTATAACGTAAAGCTACTTACGCCTAATCAGTCGTGTTGTCAAAATTTGGTGCTGTGCTGGGCCAAACAAAGTCTTGCAGCCAAGCAAAATATATTTTTTTAAAGCTTTGTAATGAAAATGTACATTGCTGCTTATTGACTTGTGCTAAGTGGCCGAAATTGTTTATAAATGTGCCAAGAAATACCACATTTTAGCGTTTATTTTATTGTAAACGAGGGTTAAAAAATTAGCCTGACCTATGACCAGTGCTATTGTGCTTATCTTCATTTTCAAAAACTTCTCAAAGTAGACCATCTTAAAGGAAACAAGTGAATTTCGGCCGTGAAGGACCAACACACCATTCAGATTATAGTCCACAATTCATTTTTTCAATTGTTAAAATATCCTGATAATGGTAGTCTCTAACACTACCCTGGAAGGTCTTGCTGAGGTCTCTTCAAGACTTCAAGTACCTAGGTTCAACTCTGCCACCTCTGAGCTTTATACTTAAAACACCAAGCAGTTAGGTAGGTTAACTCTGCCACCTCCCAGTTTAATTCTTAGACTACAAGCAGCTAAGTTTAACTCTGCCATCTCTCAGTTCCATTCATAGACGTCAAGCAGTAGCGTTTAACTCTACGACCTGACAGCTTCATTCTTAGACTGGAAGCAGCTAGGTTTAATGCTGCCAGCTTTAAGCTTCATTTTTAGACTGCAAGCAGCTAAGTTTAACTCTGTCACCTCCCAGTTTCATTCTTAGATAAAAAGCAGCTAGTTTCAACTCTGCTACCGTCATACTTCGACTTCAAGCAGCTAGGTCTAACTCCCTGCCACTCCCAGTTTCATTCTTAGACTACAAGCAGCTAGGTTTAATTTTTGTCACTTCTTAGCATCGTACTTATACTTCAAGCAGCTAGGTTTAATTTTTTCCACCTCTCAATCTCATTCTTAGACCACCAGCAACTAAGTTTAACTCAGCCATCTCCGTTTCATGCTAAGAATTCCTTAGCAGAATAGTTTTGCTACTTTTTAAGAACGTTTACCATTTCGTATCTGTCTTCCAACTGTGTTTCAAGGGGGAAAACGTATTACAGTTACAAAGCCTGTAAAACTAGCTAATATTTTGTTTTGCCTTGAAATACAGTCGAAATACATTTCGTGGTATCGTTTGTTTAGGAACCTTACGAAAAACGCATGCTACACTGATCATTTGCTTGATCATTTGACTGATCGTTTTTTGGTGTCGAATTGTTTGTCAGCAGCTTAAGAGTTGCAACAATAAAAATGTCCACGAACGAAGCGAGACGACGCCGAATGAGCGAGCGACTCGGTTACTTATTATTATTATTATTATTATTATCAGCGTCAGATTTCGCTACTAAAAAAATCTAATTTTCCATATTGGTGATTTAAAGCCAGCCATGTGAGGAAGGACAGAAATGTGCTCTCCAAAACAGTCACAGACCATCGAATTCATAGTCTTCATTAAATCGACATTTGGCATTGCAAGAGTAAGGGAGAGCTGCATTATATTTCCCTTCCCCCGCTTGGGATTAAGCATTAAGAACAAAGTGTTAGGGAAAAAGCAGGGAGGGAGAGGGAGAAGGAGGGGTTTGATTCCCTAGCTAAAAAGGCACGCCC
>JAHWFP010245658.1:121100-132116 GCA_023313725.1 Lithobius niger | reverse complement strand
CGTCATACAGTTCGTTTTCTGAAAACACAATGTGGAACAGACTATAGGGTTGGATTTTCGTTGATGGCTATTTCCCGTTTTCCTACATATTTGCAGTGATTTATGACTATTTATTTACCCTTTGAGTATGAATGTAAGGGGACGTGCCAAACAATGATAGCAACCCTGCCTCACTAGAGTAAACGAAGCGTGACAGGGAAAAAATGAAAGTAGCGATGGGTTAACCCATTTTATTGTGGGTTTACACACACAAGTTCATTATTCAGTGTTCGCTCCAATATGGCGTCACGAACAGATTAAAGACGAGCAGTAGGAAGAGTGTGGCCCTTATTCTCCCAATCTGAAAGTCTGTAAAAACTTTGGAACCATCTTGAAGGACAATGTTGAAAAAAAGGATGTTGTCTGAACCTCTAGCAACTCGATTTGAGTTACCAGGATGAAGGAGCACATCGATGCTGTGCTTCGGGAAATGGAGTTTAACACAAAGCTTTTTGATTCAATTTTTGTCTCCCTACCGTCCTCTCTTCAATCTATTCGTGACGGGAATGGAGTGAACACTGAACATTGATTTTATGAGTATAAGCCCATAATAAAATGGGCGACCCATTGGTACTTTCATTTTTTCCCTATCACGCTTAGATTGCTCTGGTGAGGTGGGGGGGGGGGGGCGGCCATCATTGTTTGGCATCCTGTATATTATGAGTATATATTGTGAGTGGCATGTGAGTGTATTTTGGTCAAGCCGAATTTTCGCTGATGGCTTGTTTCCCAATTTCCTTTATAGTATTATAGCGATTTGTGTCAATTGAGCTGCAGTTAATTGTTTAAATTTAACTTAATTTAACTTAATAACTAGTTATTAGTTATTAAAGTTAAATTTAAACAATTAACTTTTCTTTTTTTTTTTATTGTTTATTTATTTAATTGTACCCCGAAGTCTCAAAGAGAAACTTGTATGGGTTGCATCATGTATAAAATAAACTACAATAACATCATCTTTACAATTACGGAGAAAACTGAATGTATAAAACAAAATAGGAATCAAATTTTATCATGAATATGAATCCTTCTCGATCAATCTTATAATACAGTACTACGGCTTAACAAATATATGAAAAATAAAGTTCAAATTTTTTTAAGAGCAGAATGTAAAAACATAAAAAGCATAAAATAATACCTGCTTATTAATAAACCATTCTCTGAGTTTTCGCTTAACTTGGCCAAAACTAGTCAAAGTAGTGAGTTCAGCTAGTAGCTGGTCAAAAATTGTTGGTATATAAAAATTTTGACATCTTGTTCCATAACTGTTTTTCACTAAAGGAATTTCGTTTCTAATGGTTTCATCCCTTAGATAACTTTTTTTTTTATATCCACTATTTTATGGTCTTTATTAAAGTAATTGTTTAAAATTGTTTAAAACTGCAACTTATTCATTGGGATGAGTTACACATTTGCTCGTAACTCTAAAGGGCCAATAAATAAACACTACGGCGGCAACAGTAGCACTGTCTACAAAATGTAGCAAACCCGGTTCCTTTGGAGACAGCGTTGTGGCTCATCTTTTTGGTTACGTCATCGCATCTTGTTTCTTTGTCCTTTTGCTTTCGTGGCGCGTTGCTGGATGGCGTTGGCGGCGGTTGCGACGAGCGGTTTTCCGACTTTGGTTTTTCAGCAGACAAAGCAGCCGCAAATTTGAAGGATTTTTGTTGGAAAAGCACCAAATTCAGAGTCCAGTTGACAATTAATGCAGGCAGAAAATTTGATCGCGCATAACGGCCATCTTGATATTTACTAACGATGCGGCGGATTTTCGCGCTTTGGAAACTACTGGTGAGCAAATAGGTGAGCGGATCGCACGACCTGTGCATTTTGTCACCTTGACTATTACTCAACAAGGTGTCCGATTTTAAGTTTTCTTTGTTAAAACTACCTCTAGGTGTCAGTGGCTTAACTAGGGTTTTGTACTGAGGGGGCAACACTAGGCATTTAGCCGAATGGTGTGGAGGAAGAACCGAATAAGAGCCCCGGAAGCTGATGCATATTTGCTATTTTCCGGCATTTTCTGGCCTTGTAAAGCGCCGTTGGAAACATTTTTATAAAACCAGTTTTGCTGACTGCATTATACGCATAAAAAAAATGTTGTAATGTAAATCTGTCAGTTTTTCATACTAGATACTTATTTTTTAAACACTGATACTTTGTTAGAAATGTTGGGAATTTTAAGCAAAACATGGAGTTACTAATTCTTACTGTTTATCTTTATTGATTTTCGTATTTCGCCATTTGTTACCTGATTACTTTAGTGATTTAAAGGAGAAACAGTAGAAGTATAAATTAGCTAAGATGAAAGTTGCGTCTTTGACCTCAAAATGCAGCCATCTGACGGTAAATAATTTTTCAGGTATGGAAAAAGTGACTTGGCCAATTTGCCGAATAAGCTTTCAAAATCTCAGAGGGGGCGAATGGCCCCTTTGCAACCCCCCCCCCCCCCACTAGTTACGCCACTGTTGGGTGTAACGCTATCAATATACAAAATCTGGTTTAAATTGATGTAGCGGTTATTTCGTAATGCGGACACAAAGTTTGCAGTGGAGCTCCACTCCAACTACGTGTGTGTAAACCCATTTTGAATAGCAAACAGGTATACGCTAATAAAACCCTAGACTTTATTTGGAATGAACTACATGTGCCAATATTGTGCAGTTATGTGCAGTTTATCTGCACATTACGTATCATTTTCAGCTGGGATATAACAAAAATCTTATTTATTTTTACATTATTATTTTTTTTTTTTTATTTCCAGCGGGTTTTACAGTAAGAAGCCAACTTCTGTCTGCTTTCGTCATTTCCAGAAACGCATGGATGGCGAAAAAGAAGGTGGTCATCGACTTTAAATTACATATCTTCCTAATCGGCTTACGTTTCATGAATTTATAATGCGGAGCTGCGTCAAGATCAGCTCCGCACCACAGCAGCCGAAGCAGCAGACGGTAAAAGCGCCCCCGCTCGATGAAACGCCGTCATCATTGTCCTCGTCTGTCCGCCATCTTTATTATGACGTCACGGTAAGCGAACCGGATGGACGAGAGGTGGGGTGGACGGAAGCGCTGCGCAAAGGCCCGACGGCTTAACAACAATTTTATCAGCGCTCAGATTTATCAGGCAACAAGATTTGTTTCAGCTCTGTTATCAGCTGGTAATTCGAGCAGGATTTGCTTCTAATACCCTCCCGATTTAGCCAATGGGCTCGCAGCAGGAGAGTACGGCGAAAGAACACGAGGGGAGAGCTAAAAAAAAATATATAAAAGGACTCAACAAAAGATCCCATTACGTGGACACAGGCGGCGCCATTTTGATAATCGGATCGGTAGCGTTTCGTCCCTTCGTGTTTTCTTTTCGCCGTGATCGGGGTAAGAGACTCGGTCAGAGATTTCGGAGTGCTCTCCGTTATGGACAAGTTCATTTTAGTGAGGGGTGGAAAGACAAAATAAGGACAACCCTGGCGGTGAACTCCCGTTTCGCCAAATCCCGTTTTGCCCCAAAAGAAAAACAGATTACAGCTAACCCTGTTACTGGCGCCACCATAGAGTTATATACAATAATACTACGTTATGTCACTGCTCTATAGGGCAGTGACACGACGTAGTATTATTGTGTATAACTGTTTGGTGGAGCCAGTTACTGGGTTAGCTGCAAGGAGCACTGGATTGCGAAAAGAAGGTCGTCTTACTGAAGCCAATGCTATTAGACTGGATTTCTTAAGCCTATAACGCGCGATTTTTGTTGTTGGAGAAAACAACGTTCTTTTAAGCCTTAGAAACCGCTTTCAAAGCACTGTCTTGACTAGAAGTGCCGTTGTTTTCCGTTACACTTTAATCTAGTGCACCTTGTAGCTATTACCTCCAAATGGTGCCTCGTAGCCAATATGACGTCACTTGACGCTGCTCTATAGTTCGTTACAACAAACGTAAGCCACGGAAGAAGCGTCAGCCTGAACGGCCGATGAGCACGCTTCTCGGACGTTCTCGGTACACAAAAACCATGCATTATACTTAGTTCCACTCGTAACGACAACCCGTTTTAAAACTGAATGTTGGATTTAAAAAATAAAACTTGATCAGCCACTTCTGATATTTCTTAAAATTATTTCAATGTCCTAATCTGAATTATGATATATTTTAAGCGATTAATTTTGTATTCTTATCATGATCAATTTGTTTTAGTGACGCTAAATAGTCTTGATCCCCATGATGCTGTGTGCCTCCTGTTACTTGACGACAGCGTCCTCTGGCGGTAAATTGCTGAAAGCAGGTACTTCTTTCGTCCAAATGTTTATCATTGTCAGAGAAAGAGTGACACTACGTATATATTCTTCTATCCTGGTCAGGTTGGTAACCGCACTGCGCTTGTCCGATGAGTGCTCAGTACCCATTTCCGGTTTGGCATTCATCGTGGTCTGTCCTGGTACTCTCCAGTTTTAACGTATATAACTCAGTAGTCAAGCGCCATCCGCCGTGAAGTCTTCACCTATATACAATATTATGACGACAAAAGCTTCCTCCCCTTTGGACAATATTTCCGCACCGGCAAAAGGGCTATCCGTCATGGTGGCGGTGGCGGTGACGGCGTTTCAAGAGCTGATACGATCTCAGTTAGTTGCTGGGCGCTGGTCCGAGAGTAACGCCCTCGTTAAGGGGCGAACAGATGGGCGAACGCCATTGGGAGTAGCCGTCACTCGCACGCCCAGAACGAACGAGGACCACCCTGGCCCCGTGGGGAGAAGGGGCACGCGTCACCCTGACACACATCGCTGGGGACTATACTCCCCCCATACCAACCCCTTATAGTCTCATTGTAAACGATCTCTATAAAAAGGGCATCTGTCCCTCTTTCGGATAGTGATAGTATTTTAATGGACAGTTTCCGCCGATTGTTAAAATGAGCGTTTAAAAAAATGTATCGGAAAGGACACGGACTTTAAAACACAGATTTGTATTACTGCAAACAATAATAGATATGTTTACGCATTTGACCTAGATTTTCCTCTTCGGTATCTTTTTCAGTGAAGGAATACTAACATTAAAAAAAATACCCAAAAAATAAGCCTAACTTCGTACAAACATAGACCCTGTCTAGACACAGTGCACTCCAAACCTTCGCAATCTGTGCTCCATCCGGCGCTTGACTGATGCCGTGTAACGCCATCATGGCGCAAGTTAACTTCCTGTTCTTGTCTGAATGAGACTCGCGAGAGGCTCGTGACGTCACTAGATCCAGCATGGCTGCTTCCTGTGGTTGGGACACGTTACGTCACTTCCCTCAGCATTGCCGCCTCCTGTGTTTACCTGTGGCTTGAAGCGAAAATACTGATGCAACCGAAAAGAAGCTTATTGAAGCTTCTTGTTCTACGAAGTATCTTTCGTTCTTTGGAATTATTCAAGCGTTGCGTCACTTCTCACAGCATTGCCGCCTCGTGTGTTTGCCAATGGCTTGAACCGGAAGTAACCGTGTAACCCGAAAAGACGCTTATCGACGCTTCTTGTCTTACGAAGTAACTTTCGTTCTTTGGAAATATTGACGCGTGACGTCGCTTCCGGTGGAAGCGGCCGGTTTTGTTGAAATCGGCTGGTGATGTTAGGTAAACTTAGGAAAGCGCTCACCTGAACGAAAACGGTTTAAAATTCAAGCAAGGATCAAGACGCGAAATGGTCCGCACGGTTTGTGGGTTGATGCATCAAAAGGCATAACGACGCCCTATCTTTCGAGGACTATACAAGTATTCTTCCCTTCTGAAAACGTTTGCGGCTCATAAGAATCCACTTTAGTCCCAAATCGCCAACCTAATACACCAAAACTCGAACCAACTGGAGACAGTTTGGCGCCGCGCACGCTCTGTATTGTTACGTCAACCACGGGCCATCCTAAAGAGTGGAGGTGACGTGACACCTTGACGGGACCGGTGGATTTTCAAGGCTCTGTACAACACATCAGCCACGACAACCTGAAGAGGTGGTTTTACCACTGTAGTTTTTGAGAACGCGCGGGATTATAGCTTATCGACTAAATGGATTCAACGGTCACGTCAAAAGATGACGTCACTTCCCCTTACCAGACACGATTAGAACGAAGGATTAAACAAAAGCAAGCTTGCTAACGTTTCATCTGCTGTGTAATAACGTGTATATACAAGCATATGCTTAAGGAGTTCGTCCGGACTCCTGGCTCGCTTTTTAGGCGTTCAGAACCCTGTGTTCAGTTTGCTCTGTTTTTGAGGTGCCAAACTGTGTCCAACAGTCTCTAGTTTTGATGGATTTGACTGGTGGTTTTGGAAGATTCTGGCGGGAGCAAATAAACGTCACACCACGGCCACCGAAGAAAAATAAAATACAGATGCAAACCCACTTACGTGGCCTTTTCGACTTAAATGTCACAGTGACTGAGCTTGAGATCGAACCCACGACCTTTGAAACCAAAGGCCGAGGTCCTACCGCTGAGCCATACTGACACGGCCTTAAAAGGAAACGCCCATAGGCAGCTATTAACACGCGCATACACAAACATATAAACCCTTCTAAGCAGACTTGCTCTCCGCCCTGGTTAAACCAATCCCTCTTTAGATTACGCCGTTAACTCTGATAAGCTTTTCTTCTTGTTTACAATTTAGATATCTAAAAAAAAAAAAAAAAAAAAAGGAAAAAATTATTGGTGTGAGTAAATGCAGCAATTTTTTTGTGTTTCTTGAAAACTCCTTATTTCCAATTTTTTGCAGTTCTATTTTATTATTGCAGAAATAAATGCTAGAGCATAAAAATGCAGATCACGAAAAGAAAATTACAACCTTAAAATAAGAGAAACAAGAAAAACTGATTAAGGCATTTCCCGGAAGCATTATTATAATACACATTTTGTAGTCTTCGCCCATCAAAATCAAATTTTTGCAGCCATACCCTCTGAAGATGCTCTGCGCTGATAGCACACATCGCTGGTACACACTACATTTGGTTTTGTCTGTTTATTGAACCCTGGGTTAATTTTGATCGTTTGCTTGAACCCAACTAAGCTTGGATTTCTTCGTTTGTTGAGTCCTAGTTTGGTTTTGTCTGTTTTTTGCACCACAACATGATTTCACCCGTTTTCTTGGTTCTTCTTTTTTCTTTAACTCCAACTCGGTTCTGTGATGTTCTTGCACACATGTTTCCTCCTTTTTCTTGAATCCTAGCTTGGTTTTGTCTCGTTTTCTTGAGCCAGCTTGGTTTTGTCCTAAGTGGGTTGTTTTTTTTTTTATCGATTATGTTTTTTTTTTTTGTAGTTAGGTTTCGCTCCGTTTTTTTTTATTTTTTTTTTTTTATAAATTTTGACGAGCCTTATGTCAGCCGAAGCAATTAATGCTTGTATGTCCGAACTGGCTCAATTTTGAATATTACCAGATTTTTTTTTTTAGAGAAGAAGAAATCTGGTAAAGGGAGGTGCCAGCCCGGGGGTTTCGTCGGGGCCGAAAGATTGTCCAGAATTAGCCAGAATACATCCCATAGCCGCTGAAGGAGCATGGTAGCCTCTCACGCTACCCTGGCCGGCAGTCCTGGCGGGGACTTTGCCAAGGTCCCCTTTCCAGGGGTACGACCAGATCCGCAAACCTCCAGCAACCAGGCTGAGCTCTCTCACAGCTCAGCCACGATGAGCCACGATTTCAGTAGATTGCTTAAAATTAGACAAGTTCAACACAAGTGAACATAATTTAAATTAAATAAATAAACACTACTCTACTATGGGATCTTGTCAAAAATAATAAAACCCAGCTATAGTGTGCGCGGCGTATCTTGTCTCTTGCACTTATTTCGTGATCGGCTATGTCTTCCTGGAGGGGGCGGCTTTAACCGACGGCCGCCATTGTTTTTTGTAACTACTTTGGATATCAACAAGGCACTATGCTACCAAAAACACACGATCGATTATTTGTGTTCATTCTGGGGCGAACTCAAGATGGGCCGCGGACACTATAACCATAGTTCTAAAAACAATTAAATACTGCAATTATGAGGAATGATTTTGTGAGTTGTGGACGAGATTCGTAGGAAAGGTTTTTTCTGACCGGCCAAGGAAACTCAACTACGTCTAAATTTTTAAATGTTCAACCCAGCTTTGGACTTTTAACCGCTAAAACGGTAAGAGCAGAAACAAGCTACTGGTCTCCTGAAACCAGCAGCTTGTTACTACTTTTAACTTTTTTGCGTTTTAAGGCCCAAAGTTGAGTTTTCTCTCACTCCGTTGGCGTTGATCCATGCTTCCTGTAATTTCTTAGATTCCAAGAGCATCAGAAAATCGATGTACTGATTATTTCCACTCAAATTAATTGGAATTATTGCTCACAGTTCGTCCATCACATTGCTAAGGATGTGACTGCTCATGACGTCATAGTTTTATCAGGAAAATTTTTTTCAGGCATAATAAACTTTGCATGAACTAACTATGAAGTCGTGAACAAACATCATGAGGTTAGCAAAACATTTTATTTTATTTTTTGCAGATTTTTTGCGTATTTGAGGGTCATAATATCAAGTTACAGAGATGAGAATAGGCCTAACCGAAGCGTAAGTTAATTAGCTTTCATTTGGTCCTAAACTCCCATCTTTGTAGGTGCATTGGCTCAAGAGGAGCAGAGGTACAAACACACTCACACGCACGCACACGTCATACGGTGTTAATGGTGTAGATACTAGTGCCTTTTGCATGAAGCTGAGTTTCTCGGCTGGCCAGAGAGGCCTTTCTTACGAAATACTGAAAGCTTTTCGGCTGTCTTCACAGGCACTTCATACTTAATTTTGTGAAATTATGAGTGTTGTTATTATTTTTCATTAGGCCTATTTACTATGTATTTCTTGCTCTTATGCTATGCTATGTTATGCCCTTCGTATGCGATATAGCATGTATAAATCGAGTGTCTGATATTGTGATGTCTAAGTCGCCTGTCTGAGGAAAAGTAACCTTAAAACGTTAGAAACGTCCGTGTAACCTATCAAAGAATCCATCCGTACCTCTTAAAGGTGCCTATTTACCGAATGACAAGCTGCAGCTTCTAGCGCCGTCTACTTTTATTTACTTCTTCGTAGCACTTGATGTCAACAAGCGAAGGAATACGCAAAGAAATTTCTTTTTACACAACAAACGAGCCACGTACCTCCTTAATTACTGAGTGTTAAAGTTGGTGCGTCCACGTGCACTAATGATCAAGCGGTCAAGGTCACCGATACACTAGATTGCGCCCACCTAGCGGTTCAAAATCTGCGTTTCGACACGGCCGATAGCTGGAAAAAAGCGCTCGCGATATCGTTAGGCCTAACTTTGCCGCTTGCTCCATGATGCGCGTGACGCACCGACTTTACACTTGGTAATTAAAGGCGCCTCTTCACCTTTTCAACTCCCAAGATGCAGCACCGTAGAATCTTCGAGCAAATATAAAGAAAATAGTGGAAACCTATAACTGGACAGCACTGCGATTTTCATTACTAAAACGAGATCACGTTGTTGCGAGTTTAATTCCGGATTTCAACGTTGGAATTGTACCACCCCAGCAATGTTACGCTGATGACGTTTTTTGTGAAATCTGCCAAGCCCGAAGTCCACATGACGTCAAATTGTTATGTGCCATTGTCCTCCAAAATTAATACTCATTGTTAGTTGAAATAATCGTATTTGATCAATTGTTGTAACAATACATAGCTATAATTTGTCTGTACATAATGCTCGACATCAATTGTGACGGCTCGAGCTTGCTTGGTCTTCCGTCGGGTGCTCCCAACAATCAGGTATTAACCTAAAATTCCATTCTGCTACCAACTCTCCAACTCCCCGCATCCAAAGGTAATTTCGGCCCTATAATTAGAATTGTTCCCAATTTCCCCAATCGCTGAACTTAAATTCAAACCAGACCAACCCTGTTGCTAGTTCAGCACTGCAACTCCGTAGCTACTTAGTTTAGAAGTCAACGTATGAAATAGCCCAAAACTAACTAATTCAAATTTTCCCAAGTAAGCCTAATGCCGTTGACATTCCATTTAAGGCCCTAAGCCAATGTTAGTGTCGCCTTAGAACTTCATGCGAGCCTGCGCACACGATCGCTCATATTTAACATTAAACTAACACCAAAACTGAACCACGACTACCAGCCTTGTTCCATCTGTTAAGGTTAATTTTGAATCCCCGCAACCCCTTGACTACCACCACGGCACAGTTTCAAGCAAGTCCCTTAACTGTGGGGTTGTCATTGGGGCAGCTCCCACACGTACTAAAAACCCCTATCAGTTAATTTGGTGCATCGGCCAGGAATCGAACCCGGGTCGCCCGCGTGGCAGGCGAGCATTCTACCACTGAACCACCCACATCAGCCTATTGGTTGACGGAGAATCTGCAACGTGGATGCTATGTTTAGAATATGGGCAACGCCATCGACATGGTGAACAGGAACCTTTAAGGAGGCACGTGGCTTGTTAGTTTCATAAAAAGAAATGTATTTGTGTGTTCCTTCGCTTGTTGAAAGTAAGGGGTAGACAGAACTAGCGGAAACGGTTAACGCTCGCTACTAAACCCTTTGAACCCCTTTTAGACAGAACACGATATCGGTAAATGGCTGTAGATGCTACAACCTGTCATTTGCTGGCAATCCCTCTTTAAGAAGACAGAAAATTTCAAGCGATGTTTTCAGTGACGTAACTACAATAAGACAGAAGAGGCAGCCGCCTCCGGGCCCACCGACTTTGGGGGCCCCATCACTGGCCCCAATTTAAAATTTGTTTGTACCGCAAAATATTAGAAAGTAAGTTATTGCTAGTAGTTTCGTGAAAAAGGTTGTGTCTTGTGTTGCAAAAACTTAATTTATTTATTTTTTAAGAAGAGGACATGGGTTCCATTGGGCTCTTGCCTTGTGTGTTAAAAACTGCCTTTTTTATGAAGAGGGGGAGGGAGTAACACTGCCTTTTTTATGAAGAGGGGAAGGGAGTAAAACTGCCTTTTTTATGAAGA
>JAHWFP010245658.1:105349-121090 GCA_023313725.1 Lithobius niger | reverse complement strand
TTTTTTATGAAGAGGGGAAGGGAGTAAAACTGCCTTTTTTATGAAGAGGGGGTGGGAGTATAACTGCCTTTTTTATGAAGAGGGGAGGGAGTAAAACTGCCTTTTTTGTGAAGAGGGGAAGGGAGTAAAACTGCCTCTTTGATGAACAGGGGGGGGGGGGTGTAGGAGTAGTGGTCTCCACTGGGCTCTTGCCTTGTGTGGCAAAACTGCATTTTTTTTTATGAAGGTGGCCCACTGCCATTAGGCTCTTGCCTTCTGTGGCAAAAACCTGCATTTTTTTAATGATGGAAGGTGGCCTCCGCTGGGCTCTCGCATTGTTCTGCAAAACATTTTTTTTGTAAGGTGGGGGGGGGGGGGGGGTTTTGGGGGGTTGGGGGGGGGCCCCCCCCCCCCCCCCCCCCCCACGCTGGTCGGGTCTTTTGGTGGGGGGGGGGGGGGGGGGGGCCGTCTCCCCCCCCCCCCCCCCCCCCTCCCCCGTGTCGCAAAGCTGCATTTATTTTTTTAGTGAAAAGGGGTCCTCCACTGGGCTTTCACCTTGTGTGGCAATAACTGAATTTTTTTTTTGAAAGGAGAGGGGCCTTTACTTCACTGCCGCCACCGGGCCCCAATTTTGAAATTATGCCTCAGGATGTTTTATGCCACATTCGCTACACTTACCAAACCTCCCCCTCAACACTAACAACTTGTAATTATTTTCCCGCCATTTCCTCACGCACTGGGAAGCGGCAGTGACGCGTTCATGGTTGGCCGTGTTAGGATACTGTTTATTGGTTCAATATCACCATCCTGGAGGGAGTGTAATACGATCCGGACAATCTGCGAAAGGCGATGGTCTCCTAATGCCTTTCCATGTACTCCACTGCTGGTCCATTACTGCCCGTTACATCGCAACGCTTCACCTCCCGACCTTTGCAGCGCGATGCAGCCGCCCTCTGCTGTCAATTATTTCCTCACAGCGCTCTGGCTTACGGCGAATCCAGCCATTCATCTGTTTCATTTGAGAGATTAGGTAGGTAACGCGATAGCTTTGGATTTTTAGTGCTTCGTAAGACTAACTATTTTAGGGGGTTATAAATTTGCCTATATATACTGATGAATAATGCAAGAAACCTGATTTTATAAAGTATGTAATGGGAAGGGCCCGAGGAAAGTCAATTTAAGGGCAGCGAAATTTAGTAGGGTGCACAACGCACGTGGTACGAACGAATTCTACATTACGTTAATGACGTGTTATGTATTTTTTTTTCTAAATAAAACGATTAGAATTTCTATAGTGTCCGCGGCCTATCTTGAGTTCGCCCCAGAACGAACACAGATAATAGATTGTACGTTTTCGATAGCAGAGTACCTTGTTGATATCGTAGATGATTACAAAAACAATGGCTGCCGTCGATTAAAGCCTCTCCCTCCACGAACACGTAGCCGCTCATAAAATACCTACAGGACTCAAGATACGCTGCACACACGATAGTTTACAACCAATTGTGCATACTATTGTGTGCGTGGGACATCTTGAGTCCTACAAGTATTATATGAGTGGCTACGTCTTCCTGGAGGGGGCATCTTTTATCGACGGCCGCCATTGTTTTTGTAACCATCTCGGATATCAACAAGGCACTCTGCTGCCAAAAACGTACATTCTGTGTTCGTTCTACGGTGAATTCAAGATAGGCCACTGACACTATAAACGAATTTGTGAGCGTATGTGCCGTACTACTGTTTCAGTACACAGAAAGCTAAGCCAATGTAGCGCTGCTATGGAGACACTTTCAATTAATTCAGGTTTAAAATACCATCGTTTTATTAATAATAAAAAAACAGCATATAACAACATGTAAAATTGTTTGAAAAACTTCGTGCTCAATTTTTTCATGTAAATTAATTTAAATTATAAAATAAGTAGTAGTAGTAGCAGAGTGGATACAGATGTAAACAAATGACGGTCAAACTCAAAGAATGTCAATACTCATCAGTATTGAGAATTTTCGATAGGCATTTTTTTTCGGTCCACCTATCTTCGTCAGGCAGCAAGAAACGTGTGAACTTAAGTCTACAGTAATCATCTCTTCTAGATGGATCGAATTCAATCGGGAACGATTCAAACTTGACACGTTTGAAACGTTCCCGATTGAATTCGATCCATCTACAAGACTGCATACAATTATGTAGACTGTAGTTCATACGTTTCTTGCTGCCAGACGAAGATAGGAGGACTGAGAATATTTATTTTTCTGATAATGCCTATCGAAAATTCGCAATACTGATGAGTATAGAGCAGTGACTTTGCCGCCATATTGGCACCAGTATGAGTTTTGGAGGGCATAACTACAAGGTGCACTACATAAAGCGAATTTCTTAGGCTTAAAATAACGTTGTCTTCTCCAACAACAAAAATCGCGCGTTTTAGGTCTAAGAAATCACTCTTCACAGCATCGGCTTCAGTATGACGCCCTTCTATTTCTCTCTGCAGTGCCCCTTGCAGCTATCCCAGTTACCGGCTCCAGCATAGAGTTATATACAATAATACTACGTCGTCTCACTGCTCTATACTGTTGAGTATAGGGCAATGACACAACGTTGTATTATTGTATATAACTCTATGCTGGAGCTGGTAACTGGGATAGCTGCAAGGGTCACTGGAGGGGGAAAAGAAGGACGTCTTACTGAAGACAATGCTGTTAAGAGTGGATTTCTTAGGCATATAATGCGCGATTTTTGTCGATTTATTGGCAGTTGTTGACATTTTTAAGCAAGTGGAATCTTTATCGTCCAATTACAACATAGTAGCATAACGGATTAGAGAAAACAACGTTTTTTTAAGCCCATGAAATCCGCTCTCAATGCACTGACTTGACTAGACGTGCCGTTGTTAACATTTTAATCTAGCGCACCTTGCAGTTATCTCTCTTGTATCCAATATGGCGTCACATGACGCTGCTCTATTGAAATTTTTACCTGCTCTACCCTCCATTTTAATCTAGTGCACCTTGCAGTTATCTCTCTTGTAGCCAATATGGCGTCACATGACGCTGATCTATTGACATTTTTTTTGAGTTTGAACGTCATTTGTTTAATTTATATTGCTATCACTCAAAGTAGAACGTCAAATTCTTTGCCGTAGTAGAATGGAATACAAGGTTTCGACCAAAAAGCTTAGAGCTTTTTTAAGGCCTAGTGCAGATGTTAAATGGTTACCACCATCATCTCAGTTGTTTTTTGCCGCATGAGGGAGGAAACCGGAGTCCCCGGAGAAAACCCTCGTGCAACGGGCGGGGCAATAACCGGGAAAAAAAACCCCGGGTTCCCTTCACCAGGATCAAACCCGGGTCTGTAAGATGCCAGAAACGTACAGCTGGAATCCAAGACGCCTATCGAATCTGACGTCCCAGTGCTGGCGGCTACCCGGGCACCAGTAGTCGTCACAGTAAGACCAATGTGACATTTTCTTATCATTTTTATTAAAATGCAAATTCCACAAACGAAACAGAAATAGGCCTAACGCAGTCACGAGCAAAAAAAATTCGCTACAATCAAGAAACGATTTCGAGACTCCGCAGAAACTCGAATTTCCCTGTGGGCTCCATGATACTTTTAAAATTGTAAAAAAAAAAAATTGATTTCGTTAATCGAACACTAAAGGAAAACACATACACAAAAAAAAAAAATCGACAGTGACTCAATTTGATGATTCAGTACGAAGGCCTCCTCCAATCATTCTAGTGTGTATACGTATTTATGTCGAATAGAAGTAAGCAAACCCCAGGATCCTTGCCATGCCGATTGCATCTGCAGCAAATTTATATTTTTTTTAATTTTTTATTAATAAGTGTTTTTAAGATTGTACATTTGACTTGGGATGATTTAACCAGCATTTTTATTCCTTTTTCCATGTATTTATTGTTTCTTTTTATTCATATTAGCTGCTCCTTTAATTTCGGACTGGGTATAAGTGGAGGATGAGCTCCCTTCTCTGACCGATACAGTTTCTTTGCTGTATGAATGAATTTATTATTATTATTATTATTATTACTATTTGAATTACTTCAGTAATACTGGGAGCAGGTCAATCGCTGTAATCTAGTTTCGAAAAATTAATTACTTTAAAAACTTTATTACCCACTAAAGTCTGTTAATGATCTTAAGTGTCTTGTTTTCCGGTGGTAGGTCTACATAGTTACTACTCATCCATCGTCGTTCCATCGACCCTTCGTATGTTCATGCAGTTCAGTAGACACAAAAGCGATAAGCAAGAATATAACTAACCAAAAAAACCACACACACACACACACACACACACAAAAAAAACAATAATTATACAACCACGCACACAATTCACCCTATCGCTCTTAAACCCGTACACGATACTGCTATTAACGAATATTAAAATACCGGTTCGGGGTGGCCATAATAACCCTATTTGTGTATCGAATTAGGCCGTAAAGGGTAAAGTGGGTATTTTGCGTTTTACCACACCGACACGTCGTTTCCCTTTTTTTTTTTGCACAAATAAATTTTATGATATATTTTTTTTCTATTTGTACGGTGTAACAGTTTCCAAGGGAGGCTTCAGCAGGGGATGAATTAGCGTTCCAGATAGCTAAATGCTATGCATTAAAAAAAAAAAAAAGCTAACAAGCACGCTCACACACAGATATACATACGGTTAGGCCTATACACGACTGCAAAGCTGCAACGCGTTGCTGATACGATCGCTGAATATTAAATGAGATAACTCTCCATAATAACAGTGCCATCATGGTATGGTCGCTTCATCATGCGTATTGATCAGGGCGTGTACAAAGCTACGTGGATATAGCGTGAGGGGTTTTAATACATAGATAGATACATACATATACGCCTGTAGTAGATTTCAGTCATAAACTGCAGCCTAATTCTTCCGCGCAGTTGAGGGATGGTGGAAAGACTGTTACAAAATGTCGCGTATAATATGTTTATATATATATGTATACATAGATTAGAGAGACACGAAATAGTATCATAATACCATCAACCAGTGTGTGTGTGTGTGTGTGTGTGTGTAGGTGGGGGGGAATTGGTATGTATAAGCTGTATTGGACGAAACCGTTTCGTGAACAACTCATACTACATTATGGTATTGGTTAAAATAGGGCTACGCCATTAAGTTAATAAATATGTAATGAAGTCGGTTCGTCGCTGTTAAGACCTTGCTAAACTCCGTGTTCCGTTTAGTGGCGCCGAAACACGAAACGTATAGGGAATAGATTACATATCCCTGCGTATTGCTACTCAGGTGTAAGGGCAGACATCGTGTATTCAATTTCGATAATACACGCAGAGACGTTTAAAGGGAAAATAAAGGACCGCTCAGAATTTCTCAGAGGATGGGGAGGTGGGGGGGGGGGGGGGGGCTACACATTTGTTTGTAGCCTTAACGGGTGCTCAACATTTTTCAATTGCTCTGAAAGGGAGGGGAGGGTACCATCATAACTTTCAGTGTGGTTTTGGCAATTTACGTTGCTTTACCCAAAAATGCTCTTCAAATTTAAAAAAAATTCTGCTGAAACCCGAATCTTGCTAGCAGCATTAATAAAATGTGTATGAACTTGCATACTAATTCGTAGGCTGGTATAAATGGTTTGGAAAAACCCCACCAGTACCCTTTTGCTGTTATGTGGCAAATAAACCGTATTATTTTTAAAATAATATCTTTTTTAATAAATATTTTTAAAACTGATTTTTTTTTTTACGATTATTGAAGGTACTCATCGATTTATTGTGTTATTAAAATGTATTATGGATATTAATTGTAATTTATTTTATGTATAATGTAATTGTTATGTATAAAATGTGTACGTTTATTGCTACTTATGCAAACTTCGAATGTTTTTTTTACATGCAATAATAATATTATTATTACTATGAAATGAAAATTTAAAAACATAAGTTTAAGAATATAAAATTAAATGAATAAACAGACTTATAAAACCATGAAAAGAAATTGTATAAATTGTGTATTAAATGATAATGTATGAAATGTGTATTTTATGTTAAAAATTTGCAATTTTGATGAATTTTATGAATGGCGATGTAATTAATGTTTGTAGCGTTCAGAATTATTGTTTGTGACTCTCACACAAATTGTTTTACCACAGTTTCGAGGATTACATTTTGTAAGTATCTGAAATAGAATTATTATTAAAATTATTATTAAATTAAATTACATTTTGATTGTGACGAGCAAAACTTCGATCCCTGATTAGGGTATGCAGCCTATTCCTTCCTCAAATATCTGCAACATGTAGTCGTCGCAGTACTATGGTACCTATGTTACTATGGTACTATGGTATTATGGTTACTATGGTACACCTATAGTAACAGGCTTGCTTATTTGTTAGGTGTGTTAGCACTGGTTGCTTTGCGTTCCGATCGAACAGGTGAGAGGCTAACTGCAAGGGTCACCACAGGATTATTTCTGAGACTACATGCAGGCCTGCATTCCGAATAATGTAACTCAAACTCGAACTCACACTTTAAATGACGTCGTAACTATTGCAAGGTTTAGTTTTCGACATCGAAAACCAGTTTTTGTCGTGACAAGTAAAAAAAAAAGGTGCGAAAACCAACGAAAACCGTCAGAAACTGTCGAAAATGTCAGAAAGTGTCGAAAAAATGTCAGAAACTGTCGAAAACTGTCAAAGAGCATTGAAAACCCGATGTAAATCAACACTGAACTGCCCAAACTTAATCAATATGGTACAAATGCGTTATGGATTGCAGATATAAATAAACACTTTGATTAACAAAAAATAAACACTTTGAAAACTCTTAAACTTCAAATATGATGATGGCTTCTTATGCACAGCAGGGCATTTTTTTACATGCTAACTGGAGGTCCAAGTGGACCTGCAGCCGCCTAAAGTGGACCTCCAGTTAAACTCAGTTGGGCCCACTGGAGGTCCACCCTAAAAAAGGAAATAAAATGTCAAGTTTAATACATTTAATACTTTCACGAGAATGTTTTTTCGCTAAATACAAATTTTGGGGATACGGATAATGAATTCAGATTCAATCCAGTTCACAACGAACCTTCACGGTAGGTAAAATCCAAGAGCGTGCACAGACCACCGAGAGGGCAGGGGCAACTTTTGTAAAAGGGCACGTTGAGGTTTTATTTTTCTGGTTTTGAAGGCTTATTCGGTTTCGGCAAATTGTCACTTTTTGCGTAACTGAAAAAAAACCCTTGACTATCCTGAAGACATATTATATTTATACAAAATAAGTATCTAGTGTGAAAAACTGAAAGATTTACATTCCAAACTTTTTTTTATGCGTATAATGCAGTCAGCAAATCTGATTTTGTAAAAATGTTTCCAAAGGCACTTTACAAGGCCAGAAAATGCTGGAAAATAGCAAAAATACGTCAGCTTCCGGCGGACTCCGCTAGGGGGAGCTCACAGCGCTCCCCCAGACCTCCTAGCTGTTATTGGTTTATACCTACACATAGTTTGGCTAAATGACTAGTATTCCCCTCAGTACAAAACCCCACTTACACCACTGCACATAGTTTGATTTTCTTTATTATGTTAATAGTTAAGCCATTAACATAATGGTGCCCTTATATATTAAAGTCGTGCCATTTTGTGAAAGTAGACCTCCAGTCACATTTCCTAAAAAAATGCCCTGACACATTGTGAAAGAATTTCAAATGTGTGACTGACTAGACCTAATTACTAGTGACACAAAACACACTGCGGCATAATGGCTTTACAAAATTAGTCAAATATAATTCCAGAAGTGGTGTGCACGGGGGGGGGGGGGGTTATTGTTCCTGTCCTTTTTTTGAAAAAGAAATGCCCTTTTTTTTGCCATTTTTGAAGAAAAACATGCCATATTTTGATTTTTTGCACTGAAAAATGCTGGTCGCAGCGAGGAGAAAGGGCCTGGAGCCCTAAATTGGAAAAAAAGAAATCTAGGAAGCCTAAGAAAGGGGCCAAATATGGTAAAAAGGAGAGTGACAAACGAAAAAAAAAAAAGTCCCGAGAAAAATAAAGCCTGAGCGTGCCCTTTCACTGAAAGTTGTCCATGCCCTCTCGGATTCCGTGCGCGCTACTGGTTTCCAGTAAACATGTTTTAATCGTTATAATTTTCTTATTATTTTTATTTTTTCGTTTACATTTTTTTGTGTGCGGCTAAAATGAAGTATTTTAGCAGTTATTGATGTGTCAAAAACTATGTGTCAAAATGGGGTTTTTGACACGAAGGTTAAAAAGTTGGTAAAACGCGGATGAACCTGTCAAAAAACTTGCCAACTCGGCTAGTTAGCATAATTTACTACCATAACCTCATATGAACACCGTTGGAAGAAAGCGGGTGGTGAAGGGCGCTAAATAGGTATGACGTCATCTGAGTTCGGGTTTGAGTCAGTGTCAGTGGTGACGAATTGGTGACAACATGCCACTCCGACGAAACGTAAGCGCATAAAGGTGGCTTACGCTGTTTGCCTTGTTTTCTTCTTTCCTTTATATATATTACAGCGATTTGTGTATGTTTTTTTTTGTTGAGCCTTTATAAATACGTTAGCTCACGAAGAATTTAGCCTTTAGCTAAAAGCCTTTAGCTCACGAAGAATTTATAAACATACACAAATCGCTGTATAAACATACTGTACGCCGTTAAAAATCTCCGTAAAATTATGTTACAAAGAACTGTTAATTCATTATCAGTTCGTGTAGGCGTAGTTGCAATGCGAAAATTAATATGAGTGATGGCTTTGTGCATTAAAGTTATGATTAAAGGCTATGGATAAAAGAACTAGAATTAAATTACCAGTTCTTCGTGTCGAAATTTTGAGGATTTTTTTTATAGTGCACGTAGTTCTCTATTTACAATAACAGTTTCAGAGCTGAAAATTCCAATTTTAAATAAATAAACTAACAGTTGAAATTTTACAGTTTTTCGACACTAAACTGTGCAGCTCTGAAATAAATTCATACGTCAACACTTAAAAATGGTTTACCTTAAAATGGGTTTTAATCATCATTTTTTTGCAAAATGTTACTATTTCACACACAAAAAATTGCAATATGACACATAGTTATTATTAATTTATTAGTATAATCAGGAATTTATAGGGTTGGGGAGGAGAATTTGTAACTCTAAAAAGTCTCTATTGAAACGTTTTACATTCACTCTTGTTAGTTCCGTCCGAGTTTTCAGAGGGTGCCACGGGTTCCGTTTGGTAATTTTTGCTCATTTTTCAGCCCAAATCTAAAGTAAACTAAATTACAACAGTAAGCTAAAAATTAAATACAAGCTATATAGTGTCCACGGCCTATCTTGAGTTCTCCGCAGAACGAATACAGATAATCGATTTTACGTTTTCAGTAGCAGAGTGCCTTGTTGATATCCAAGATGGTTACAAAAACAATGGCGGCCATCGATTAAAGCCACCCCATCCAGGAAGAGGTAGCCGCTCACAAAATACTTGTAGGACTCAAGATACGCCGCGCACACAATAGTTTCGTTTAGTTTAATTTTAGGCTGAAAACTGAGTAGAAATTCCCACATAAAACTCATGGCGCCCTCTGAACACTTAGACGGAACTAATAGGAATGAATCTAAGACGCTTCAGAAGGGGTCTCACTCACAAATTCTCCTCCTCAAAACCCTGTATATTTTTGGTGTCATTAACATCATTATAGGAGTCGTTTTCATGGGACCGAAAAGATGAGGTAGGAGCTTTTATAAACAGCTAAAAGGAATTTTGCTGGCATTATACATAACAGGAAAAAGGCAGAATGAAGAAAAAATTACGAAAGAGTAAATAAAAATTTGAACAAAGTTGCCTTGGTAAAACTCGTAATCATCATGCGTAAAGGGAAATATCGCGGCAAAGACATTAATTATTTACAGCAACATGTAAAGGCGGTAATGGGAAACAAAATGAAAGGCTCTATATATTCATAATATTTACAGAAATCGGGGATTACGGAAAAATTAAAGAAAGACTTGTTTATGCATTTTAAATTTTCGTAGCAAAAGCTCAAACAGCAAACACGAAAAGGGCGGTGACTTTTTCGTAAATATCGCACTGTACGAGACCAACGTGAGATCGAGAAGGCGTTGCTGTTATTATCATAACCAGGCTTTTACCATGTTCATGTATAATATTACTAAAAACTTCATCATTTATTAATGCGTATGACCTAGAGACAAAATGAGATAGCTATTATACGATAGATTACGAAATAAGTTACAGTGTCGTTGGTAGAGGGGCGATGGGGTGGGGAAGGGGGGGGGGGGGGGGGGGCGCGGGGATGGTAATAAAATAATTTCGAGATAAACAGTTTGGCGTGTGAAATATTCAAATTTGTAGCGATTTTTTTTGGATGACAGGAAGCTAAGTGATATTTTATACTGTCACCCTGACCACGAAACAACTACATTTATGTACAATTGCGCATTTTTGTTAAAAATGTCTTAATCAGAACTTTCAGAGCGAAAAAGGGGGTGGGGGGGAGGGGCTAAATGAGGCATTTGCCCCTCATAAGATCCAAGGAAAGAGTAAAACTGTTCAATTTACTAGTCAATAACTGGTCGACTTCGGTTATTCCTTTCTTTTTTCACCGAAGGCTAGTTTTAGCACGCTACTTATTTAAAGCGGGGTATATATAACATTTTGTTTATATTACATTATTGGGCATAGCAACTATTCATATTCTAGAAAGTCGTGAATACGCCCCCTTCCCCCCTCCACCATCCCTCCCCTTCAGAAATAAGAATAGTTTGCAGCGACGATGAACATGTTATGGATATTGGGGAGATTAAAAAACTTCTCAAAATTGGCTTTTTAAGTTTCAAAAGCAGTAAAATCACGAAAAATGTGTTGCGTCCTGGTTTATTTTAACCCCCCACCCCCCTCCAGCAACCCATTCAAAATTCCTAGGGGCAACACTGTCTTAAACCTCATTTAGTTAATACACCTACGGTTAAGACAACACAAATCTGAGGCTTAATTATTGAACATTAAACTTTTTTTTTTGTTTTGTTTGTTGTCAGCATAGTCTGTGCGTTTCAAATCAACCTTATGTTGCATGTCACAAAATACTCAACACCCTTTTTTTTAAGAAGACGTTTAATTCCGATATCGATGAGGCCGCCATCGTGTGATTGTAACGCACTTCCGGCTTCATGACTTCCGGATTAGAACTTTCTTCAGGTTTCGAATTTTTACAAATTTTGAAATATAGCCGGTTAATATTTTTGTTTTGAAGGGAAAAAAATTAGTTGTACTATTTCTTAGTTGATACATAATTAAATATTTTAATAAAAAAAGAAACGATAAGAGTCGACTATGGCAGTTTGTTAAGATTAGTAATTTTAAGGGTAATTTTTAATACTCATTCATGATATTCACAAACGAGTATTTTCCCCAACGTTGATAGCTATGCAGCCTTAAATAAGAATAACTTATTTAATTTGAAGGTAAAACAATAGAACTGCATTGCTGAATAAAGCACAAGACTGTGTATTGCATGCACCTCAACAACCAAAGTACCCATACTTTTCATCACAAAGACACCAAGCACTTGTGTACAGTTCTCGGTGTTACATTTACTCAAACTACAGTCCCGTCAAACTGTTTAAAATAAAAAATACCGGCTGTCAAGAGCACAGTTTCATTCTAAAACTTTATGCCTATACTTATAGTATATTACGCATGACAAATGTAAAATATTATTCGTGAATTATGAAGTTTCACAAATATTATTAAGCGAAGTTCAGAATGAAGCCGTGGGGTACAATATAGGGTATAATTTAGGGTACAACCTTTCTTAACTTAATTTCAGGGAATTTATGTTTCGTTAGCGCTTTTCAAATTAATTTTTCGCTTCTGGTCTACAAAATTTATTCAATTTTAAACGCAATTGAAACTAGAGTCCCGTAAACTGTGTTTCAAATATAAAATACCCGCTGTCAAGGCCACAGTTTCATTCTAAAATTGTATGCCTACTAACAGTGTATTACGCATGACCCAAAAAATATTATTCGTGAATTTGAGGTTTCAAAAAATGTTATTAAGCGAAGTTCAGAACGAACCCGTGAGGTACAATATAGGGTACAACTTTTCCTAAATTAACTTCAGCTAATTTGTGTTTCGTTGCCACTTTTCAAAATTAATTTCTTGCTTCTGGTCTACAAAAATTTGTTCAAATTAAAATGTAAGCAAAAATTCCAAAGAATAAATAATTTTTAAAAAACTTACAAATAAACAAAGAATACGTTTGGCGCCAAATAAAGTGAGGGGGTTACTGAAAAGACAACACTGTATTTTTTTTTTTAATTAATTTCTTTTGAACCCTAAGTCAGTCCGAAGCAATTTAATGCTTGTATGGCTGAACCGACTCAATTTTTAACATTACCAGATTTTTTTAGAGAAAAAGAAATATCTGGTAAAGGGAGGTGCCAACCTGGGGATTCGATCCGGGAAACCTCCGATCATCGTAGGTCCCGAAAGATTGTCCAGAATTGGCCAGAATAGTTCCCATAGCCGCTGAAGGAGTATGGTAGCCTCTCACGCTACCCTGGCTGGCAGTCCTGGCGGGGACTTTGCCAAGGCAAATTTGCTGTAAAAGCAAATGTGTACTAAAATTGTCAATAACGAGAGTGGAGAGTAGTTAAATTTTAAAGCATTTTCTTAAATCATTGAAAGCTGAATTATTTATAGATTTTATTAGTTCGTAGAACTTATACCATAACTCGTTGCCTAAATAGTCTTAATTTATCGCGAATTTCATACCTGAAAACATTAAAAAAAAAAAAACTATGGATGCACTGATTACAAAATTTGCTGAATACCGAATACTGAATATACAACCGAATACTTAAACTGCCGAAT
This sequence comes from Lithobius niger, assembly GCA_023313725.1. Taxonomy (NCBI): domain Eukaryota; kingdom Metazoa; phylum Arthropoda; class Chilopoda; order Lithobiomorpha; family Lithobiidae; genus Lithobius; species Lithobius niger. The sequence goes on along the minus strand of JAHWFP010245658.1, from coordinate 108,210 downwards.
ACTAAATACCGAATATTCGGCACCAAACAATTTACATATTCGGCAGAATACCGAATTGTTCGATCCTGTACCGAATAATGGTCGGATAGGCCGAATACCGAATTATTCGGCCGAATACTTAACCCAAATGCTCTGCCGATACCTGTAAATCAAACATATTTGATCCATATTTTTCCTTCTTTTAGGAATGTCAGATGACAACTTCTCACAAACCAAAAATTAAATTCTTAGCTAAACGTTCTTACATTAACACATATTGCATAAATATATACTAAAAAAATACTCGGTCGAATACCGAATATCACTATTCGGCCAAAGACAATATTCGGCCAAATACCAAATTCTTGAAATTTTGCCGAATAGGCCGAATACCGAATAATTACCGAATATTCGGTGAATCCCTAAAAAAAACACAACATATTCCAAGTTTCCTTTATATTTGGTAAAATAAGTCACTAATTAAAACGTCATAATTGACTTTCACCCTAAATGACTTTGAAATGAGTTGAAGCAGTGTACATTACACATAAAATTAATATTGCAGTAAAGCATGATCGTATTAAAAAAAAATATCTTAAATAATTAATGCTGTTCAGCTGGCAGACAGAGCACCTCGTAATTATTGAATTTCATCACGTAACCTCCATTATTTAATGTGAGAATTAGTTTACTGGGGAGAGTTCGCAACATTTTAGAATCATGTGTACTGCAAGAAGTAGGCCTATAAGGGCGCGTTTATGCGCCGATCCCACTTTGCGTTCTCGCAGCTAGAATTCTGTCGCGCGTCACAGTGATGGCGGAGGTGCCGTTTCCATGGTAACAACGATACCCGGATAGCGATCTATGACCACCGTTTGGTGAAATGCGTTGTCACCTACTGAAGAAACAATCTCCCCGTATAGCTTCTGAGCTCTCATTAATGAATGGGTAGGCCTATTTTTCTGCAATTCAGCAGAGCGGAAATCAAATCATGTTGGAACTTCAGTCGATATCTAGCCACCAGAATTCACCCAATTAAATGCACCCTGTATGTTAATGAGCCTATGTAAATGCACGTTGACTTACGCACTTACAAACGCAATCCATATTTCGTTACCAAAATTATGGTGTAATGCAGGCATTGCTTTTGTTAAGAATCTTGTCAACTTCTGCTCTTTATTTATGTCTGCAGGAAAGCTACGTGTCACTAAAAAGGTCTCAACGATTGCGAAGTGGCCAAAATGTACTGTTTTAAAAATTTTACAAGGCGTAGACTACAACCAACATTTTAACGGCGAAATGCAGAATGGTATTTCCATTGAGCTGTTAAAAAATAATCAAACGGGGTTATACTTCTTGTTTTAGTAATACGAGTTATGGCGGATTTCTTGGAGTCTTTTTTTTCGGTATAGGCCTTCGTGATTCTCTACAATTAGCTGGTATTCTGAAGTTTAACTGGGTCTGAGTATTGTCACTAAGGTAACAAAACGAGACCCATTGTTGTTGCATGCTGCTGTTGCTGTTGTTGTGCTTGCTTAAGGGCGCCGAACCAAACCGGGTTGTCGCCGTAGAACGAACACAGATTGTACGTTTTTGGTAGCAGAGTGCCTTGTTGATATCCAAGATGGTTACAAAAACAATGGCGGCCGTCGATAAAAGTCCTCGAAGACGTAGCCACTCATAAAATACTTGTAGGACTCAAGATGTGCCGCGCACACTATAGTATGCACAACTGGTTGTAAACTAGAACTTGTAATTGATCGTTTGCCTGTTTTTAAAAATCCAGTTTAAAACATACTGTTGAGGTCAACTGCTGTGTTCCGTATTATTCAAAACAGCAAGGTACTAAGTATTAGGAAACAAACAGAACAACTGAGCATCTGTGTTTTGACTGCAAGATCTCCGTGAGGGCTTGAAAAACTCCGGGTATTATTACACTGGTACGTGCAACGACTCATTCTAAGTGTAATTCTAGTAATTGGTGTGTGTGTACTCTTGCGAATGTGATATGTGTACTCTAGTAGCCGGTTGCATTCTAGAGATTGGTGTGTGCGTAAGGGCGCGTTTATAGGCAACGACTCGCCTTTTCATTCTCGCAGCTAGAATTTAATCGCGACGGCAAAGGTGTCGTTGCCGTGCTGACAACACTACCTGGATTAGCTAAAGCCGACATCGTTTCAGTAAATTCTTGCAATCTTATAATTTGTGCCAATAAGATAAAGAATTCATCCTCACGAAACAATTTTCCCAGTGGCTTCTGAACTCACATTATTGACTGTTTACGTTGCGAGCCGACAGACCTAAAACCGCCGCCATATTGGAAATTCAGATTTCTAGTGACTAATAAATACAGAAGCACACCTATTTACGTAGCCTTTTGGACTTACATGTCAGATTGCCTAAGCGGGAACTGAACCCACGACCTTTGAGATGAAAGCTGGAGTCCTAACCGCTCAGCCATACTGACACCGCCTTTGGCCTCAAAGGTCGTGGGTTCAATTTCCGGTCAGGCAGCTGACCATTAGCTGCGAGAATGCAAAAGCTCGGCGTCGTCTTCTAAGTGTAATTTTTCCGATTGGTACATGTGTGAGTTATTTTTGAGACAAACAAGCAACTAATTCCAAATAAGCAGCCTCTCGGTTCGTTCACTCGGCCATGCAGCACTCAGCTGTAAGGGTTGGGACAGCTTCAGGTCACGAAATCACAGCGAGCCCCCCCCCCCCCCCCCCACCCCACTTCCTTATTTTACCTTTCATTGTGTTTCCAAATTACTTTTACTTTTACCGAGTGGTATTCTAGCGACTGGTATATGTGTAACTCACCTTTAAGTGTAACGGGTTTAACGAGCGTTAACCACTCCTGGTCATTTGCCAGGATTAAAC
>JAHWFP010245658.1:47834-69601 GCA_023313725.1 Lithobius niger | reverse complement strand
TTGCACGCGTTGCAGGGAAACGTGACGTCATACAGTCAGTTTCTTGCACGCATTGCAGGGAAACGTGGCGTCATACAGCAGTTTCTTGCACGCGTTGCAGGGAAACGTGGCGCCATACAGTCAGTTTCTTGCACGCGTTGCAGGGAAACGTGGCGTCATACAGTCAGTTTCTTTCACGCGTTGCAGGGAAACGAGGCGTCATACAGTCAGTTTCTTGCAAACATAATGTGGAACGAAGAATATGCCTATTTTCATCGTTGTAATTTGACTTTTTTTCCTGAGACACGCGAAAAACTGCTCTGGAAACTTTTTTGGAATATCAGAGTTTAATCAAATGTTTACTGTTCAGGGAAATGAATCGTAAAGAAATGTCTTTGCAAAAAGTTTTAAAAACGTCTAAAACCTAAAAACCTATTTTTCAGGCTTGTTTACAAGAAAATTAAAAAAAAACATAAAATGACGACGTGTTTTTCATCATCCTTATCATGAGCAACATAAGAGAGCTAAAAAGTAGATCAGTAGGTTTTAAATGGCTGTCAAACATTCGTGTTTCTGACGCACAGGGATGTGCGGATTGAGTGAGCAAAGCGAGCGATTTCTGCGACAAGTGTACATTTTCAACGTAAAACAAACCATTTATATATATATATATAAATGTATATATATATATATAAAACAAAAAAAAAAGAATCACAAGGTTTACGAAACAAACAGTCCACATTAAAGCCTGGTCTCGTGAGGTTACAACTGCCCTGACTGACAACTGCCCTGACTGACAACTGCCCTGACTGGAACGCGAACCCAGGAATAACCGTTTACTAATCGGGTGCTCTAACCACTGCACAACCGGGGCGGACCCTGGCAACAGCAAGAACCACGGCTACACCAAGAAGCAAATGGCTTTCCCTCCTTGTGTATATGTCTGCAGCCTTATAAGTCACCGCAGCTAGAATAGATACTAAGCTCAGCTGAGCCCTGTAGCGGGGGTCCGCCCCAGTAGCGCAGTGGTTAGAGCATCCGGTTAGTAAACGGGTATTCCTGGGTTCGAGTCCCAGTCAAGACAGTTGTTTTTTTTCTTTCTTTTTCTCTCAGATTAATATCTTGTCTCAGAAAGACAGTCTTTCATGCAGACTTTTTTGCTTTTACATGTATTTACTTATTCATTCTGGTTAGAACTAGAGTGGTATCCGATCACCTTCGAACCACTAACTTTCGTTCTTGACAACGAAAACGTTCTTGGCAAATGCTTTCGCTGTTGCCAAGTATACGAAATTCAAACCTACTAAGGAATTTGATAAACGAAATGTGACCAATGTGTCCGTCAGTATACATCCTATCTGTGATGCTCCGGGGATCGAATAACCCACATGAAACATGGACTAACGCCGGTAGAGTGAGCGAAGTGAACTATACGGCTGTAGTTGAAGAATAAGGTAGAGTTCACTCGTTTTTATCGTTATGCAGAAACCGTTACTGGCAATACTATGAAATTCACTCGTCGTAAAATGGTTCCCAAACTTCAAAAACGCACAATTTCGAAACTGGAGACACTCACGCATCTGCTAATTTTCGACAGCACAATAACAGTGATGCTGCCGGTGTAAATAATTGTGAAAAATGTGAAAATTTGACAATGGTAAAAAAAATATGTGAAAAATGTGAAAAAATTTGAAAAATACACGAGTGTTGCCGTGAAAAAAAAAAAAGGCAAAACACACAAATGAAGTAAAAACAATGAAATTACCCGCCCTAATTTTGGGCCCGAAATTACGTAGGCATTCCTGTGGTTAGAACACACATAAAAAAAAATGGTTGGTTTATGGGCGGCGTCGCTTTGATTTCGCCTTCGCTCTGTGATTTCACACAGAAATTACAATGGTTACTGGAAAAGAAAACTTTTTATTAAAGAATTGTGATATAAGAAAACGAACAAATAGTGATACAAAAATGAAAAGCAGGTATGTCAAAATGTGAAAAAAAATGAAGAGCAAGTACGTGAAAAATGTGAAAATGAAGAATGGGAATGTGAAAAAAATGTGAAAAAAGCTGGTACTCCCGGCAGCACCCCTGTGAATAAAAGGGGTTTTCTGAACTCTGGCAACGTCTTTTTCTTGTTTACATCGTCTGTGTTCAAGTTCACGCGAGCGTGGCCTCCGGTATTTACTGGGCACACGTCACGTTCGCGTGCGTCTCCGAATTTGAAAGCAGACGATGTAAACAAAAAAAAGATGTACACAGAGTCCAGAAAACCACCTATATTGTGCCTGATGAAGCCAACAGCTCAGTTGTAGAAAATTAGCAGATACGTGAGTGTCTCCAGTTTTGAAGTCGTACGTTTTTGAAGTTCCAATTTCTCGTTATGTAACGCCACCTGGCTGCATGGACGTGAAAAATCAAAGGGATTCGGCATTGTCTTAATCCGAGCACAATCCCAACTACGACCTACCATATGGATAAAAAAAAAGGACACTGTACTTTCCCTGAGAAAGATAATTTATGTTTATGAAACAAATAGTTCGATAACATACAGACTACAACTACTGCGCATAAATACAAACATTTAGTCAGTGGTAAACTGTACAGAGTATTAATACATAAATAGAAGTAAATATGGCTTACAAAAATTTCTTCTCATAAATTTTACACTTCAGTTTAAAACTGTCACACGATACGCATCATAATGATAATTTTTTTTTACCAGCAGGAGAGGGGGGGGGGGGGTAGGTGCAGACGTTTGGTTTTAATGTAGCTAAGAACTGCTCTCTGATAGTTTGGGTTTACGGAACTGATGGTCACAAATGCAAGATGAACATTCAAATATTTCCCCTACCTGCCCTCTTCCCCTCCCCCTCACGTTATTTTTCTTAAACAAGCAAAATTTTTACATTTTTAAAGCTATGAAATCAAGCTGATAGAAAGAAATTTATATATAGGATTTCTAAATATATTGCACAAGTCGGTTAAAATAGAGCCATGTATGTAAAGATAAAAAGGGATTATAACCATATTTGTATTTCGGCATATTTACGGTGGGTGGTCGCACCATCATCAGAGTACTTGGGGTTTTGTAATGTTAATTCATCTCAGAATGCAACCCCATAGTGTTGTTGGCCACGATGGTCGCAGTTTAGTCACTGATGAATTTTTTTTTTTCAAATTAATTTCTTTTGAGCCTTAAAGTCAGCCGAGGCAATTTAATACTCGTGTGGCTGAACCGGCCCAATTTCGAACATTACCAGACTTTTTTTGAGAACAAGAATATCTGGTAAAAGGTGGAGCCAAACCGGGGATTCGATCCGGGAAACCTTCGAACATCGTAGGGGCCGAAAGATTGTCCAGAATAGTTCCCATAGCCGCTGAAGGAGCATGGTTGCCTCTCACGCTACCCTGGTTGGCAAACCTGGCGGGGATTTAAATTCTGTATTGTGGAGCTAATCAGTGGAGTTACCAAAAATAAGTAAAATGGGTGTCTACTTCGTCAGCAGTTGAAGTAACGAAACTTACAACATTTTTAATGGATCTCTGAATTGCTTGTAATAAATAAAATAATAAAGAAATCATTACAGGGCTTCAAAAAATTACAGCTGTAATGTAGATAGGTCACGCACCCAACCAACAGTTTAAATGAACTCAACGACTAAATGTAGCAATTCAGCAACTTCAAAAAGGGGAAATGCTGCAATATTAGCAAATATCGCCATGCAGCGAACTAGATTAGAGAAGAAACCCCTTTCCCCTTCCCCCGACACGGGAAGAACTTGCATGGAACATTTAATAACTATAAAATCAAGCCTCCTTGGCCAAGACTAACAGTCTACTTCTGCACATTTCAATAGCTTACGTTTCTGAAGGCCGCAGCGACAGATGTTAAGTGGAGGGTACCACCACCATTGCGGTTGTTTTTTTGCCGCATGAGGGAGGAAACCGGAGTACCTGGAGAAAACCCTCGCGCAACGAGCGGGAAACAACGGGAGAAAAACCCGTACATATACACTTCCCTTCCCCAGGATCGAACCCGGGCCTGTAAGAAGCCAGAGATGTGCAGTCTGGACCTGAACGCCTCTCGAATCTGACGCCCTATAGTGCTCACAGCTATACCCAAGGACCCACGAGAACACGGGCGGCTACCAGTGAAAACAAATAAAGTTTGTGACTTTTTAAAGCAACATCCAGCCTGCCTTATAACCTTCCGCCTGCCTCACAACACCCACACGACGATCACATCCGCGTATTTACCACAGCTAAGGTCAACTGAGACGGTAGCTTCGTTCCTCGCAACGAAAACGTAGCTACTGTCTCAATTGGCATTGCGCCTAATAGTCCAGCCAGCGTGAACCCGTTGATTGTGTCGTCACAAACCGGAATGATTCTCGTATTTTAAAATCACGATTTAAAATTTTCTAGGCTAGTGTCTTATAATTTTGCTTCGGCGATCTATTGGAATAACTAATTTTAATTTTTACCGCATTAGTCTTTTAGATTTTAGATCTCATGGTAATTAATAGAAAATTAGTAGATGTACACACTGAGATGAAACGTCATGATTATTGTACGCGCGCAATGCATCATTTAGTGACGGTTCGTTAGTAAATAAAGTTCCATTATATTCAACAGAAAATCTCCTAGACGCCACATTTAAAAAAGGATTTTTAGCAAGGGAAAGACTAACGGTGAGGAAATAGACCTTTGGGGCCGTACTTGATGTGGAGGATCGAGAAAAATGGCGCTGGGAGGTATATCCCTTTAAGTGATTAAATGTCACACGCAAGCTCTTCTTGTGTCTTCCGGGTTTTTCTTCTTTAAACTTCCTGCGCCCCACTCATTCATAAAGCAGTTTTTCGTGATCAGCGTATGGTCGAAAAGCGTATTACACTTCATAGTCAGGTAAAAATAAAAATAATAAAAAACCACACACGGCCTTTCACCTCGTTAATTCACGGAATCAGAGTTATGAAATATAGGCTGTTTGTTTTTACGTGTCTCTGAAGAGGGCGTCTTTCTCCCACCGTAGTGTCGAAATATAAAAAAACGGTTTTACTCCTTTTCAACTTTACATGCTTCGCTTTGTTTTGACCAACGATTTTCGCACATTTTTCAATGAGTATTGCACGAGTCCCAGCAGAGATTATACTAGCTTCGTTTCGTTACCACATTTCGTTACCACATTTCGTTAACTCATTTCGTTACCACACTTTTCGAAAAAGGTTAATTCAAGTTGAATCAACGAATTGAACATTTTTCGACCTTCCTTGAGCAGCGGAGTTACGAACGAAAATTTTCATGTTTTTATCCGTTACGATAACCAAGCAAAAATAAGCAAAGTATTTTTTTTTAATGAAGTGAAATTGCTTTAAATGATCGTTGTAAATTTAAGTCTTTCTCAATTAAGCCCAACAAAGTTGATTTATAAAAAACTGGCTCATCAACTTGATGAACCAGTAACATTACATCTGAAACGTAATACAATCAGTATTTCCGTAAACACATTCTTGGGTCTTTGTACGCCTGTAAAGTCTGATATTCTAAAGAAAGAGGAAACAATATACTGGTTTTTTTTTTGTAGCAGAATAAATTGTCAAAATAAATAATAATCCATTTCTTCTTATCATAAATACCTTTAAACCTCTTTGATTCTTCAAAGGACAAATAAATAATTTCCACATGTGGGTTTTTTTTAACTCTCTTAAATCCATATAAAGAACAATGAAAATCCATTGCACCGAGTATTTAGCATATTGAAAAAAAATGCGGTTTGCAAATTTTAGTACCATTTCTACCCATTAGATGACGTTGTGATCAAAGTGTATTAACCAACTGCAGTTTGAATAACTCATGAATTTTTAGTTGTTATATTTTTTCCGTTTTTTGATCCAATGTTTGCTCCTTTTACGGAAAAAAAAATCTAAAATGTAAGCATTTTTGTGTACGTAATTATTTACAATAAGTAATTTTCACACTGTTGACTTAAACTTAATTCCTCTACTTGTCGAATTCTGTCGTTACGGTTCAGAAAATCATAACTAAAACCTGCGCAAACGATTATTATTTTTTTTTTTTATCATTTTAAAACTTGTTAAAACGCTACTCACGGCCATAGTGACGCGCCGCCATAATACGAGATGAGAGCGTAACAAGAACACCTGATTGCCACCACAACAGCAGTAAATGGTAATTATCTCTTGCCGGACAAGTTTTGGGTTGCGGTTTCTGAGGGCGTATGTTTAGCCGCAGCTAGCGCGGTACGCGAGCGAGGCACGTAATTTGGAAAAAAAAACATGACCGTCATTTTCGTGAACAGCGACCTTGATTCACCCCAATTTGCAGATTTAGCGTGTTTTGTGCGAAAATTAGCTGCAAAATCTACAAATTAGGGTAAATCAAGGTCGCTGTTCACGAAAATGATGATAATTTTATTTCCAAATTACGTGCCTTGCTCGCTGTGGCTAAACATGTAACATCGGAAACCACAACCAAAAACCTGTCCGGCCAGAGATAATTTCCGTTTTGCTAATGTTCTGGTAGAAACCAGGTTTTCTTGTTGCGCGCTAATCTCGCAGTATGGCGGCGGCGGCATCGTCACTATGGACCGGTACTACGGCATCGTCACTACGGCATCGGCGTGAGGAGCGCCGTTACATGTTTTGATAATTCTTTTGAAAAATAAATGCGCATTGGCACAGGTTTTGGCCATGATGTTCTCAACCGTCACGACGAAAGGTTTCGATAAGCAGGTAGGTGAATTAAGTCGGTAACGTGAAAAGTACTTGTAAAAATTACCTTTTTGTAAGCTTGGTTACATCGTGCCAATATGGCGACGTAGTGTGCACTTGGTTTCTACACCACCCCCCCCCCCCCCCTCTTCAGGGATTATTATTTTTTTATTGTGACCAAGGCCATAACGAGAAATTTTGGCCGAAAATTAACATCAATTTGTTCTTATTCGAACTTGTGGGTTGGTGCGCCCTGTGAGGGGACCAATTTTCTTGAAGGGTACCTCTTCCCCCGCAAAATAATTTTTTTCTGTTGCTGGTCAATCTCAAATTCTTTTATTTTTATTGACTAAAGCGCTGTATATAACGCACTTCAATTGTTCTTTCTGGATTTTAGACAGTTAAAAATGGCGTATTGTTGTTAAATAAACAAATTTAAAACCATACTTTTCGCCCCCTAATTGGTCTTGTAAATTTCGAACTTTCTTCATGTACAAAAGCAGAAAACCGAAGACACACGATGTATGCTTGTAAAATGATAATAGTACTAATATTAATACAGTGCTATAAAGATTTCTTTTCCGTCGGTAACTGAATACGTTGAGTGATGCATTAAAATAATGATTATAGAGCAGCGTCATGTGACGTCACATTGGCTACGAGACACTATTTGGAGGTAATAGCTACAAGGTGCACTAGATTAAAATGTAACGGAAAAAACGGCACTTCTAGTCAAGACGGTGCTTTGAGAGCGGATTTCTTAGGCTTAAAAGACCGTTGTTTTCTCTAATAACAAAAATCGCGCGTTATAGGCTTAAGAAATCCAGTCTAATAGCATTGGCTTCAATAAGACGATCTTCCTTTCTCCCTCCAGTGCTCCTTGCAGCTAACCCAGTTACTGGCTTCACCATAGAGTTATGCACAATAATACTACGTCGTGTCACTGCCCTATTGTATATAACTCTATGCTGGAGCCTTAATGGGTTAGCTGCAAGGGGCACTGCAGAGAGAAACAGAAGGGCGTCATACTGAAGCCGATGCTGTGAAGAGTAATTTCTTAGACCTAAGACGCGCGATTTTTGTTGTTGGAGAAAACAACGTTCTTTTAAGCCTAAGAAATCCGCTCTTCCGTTGTTTTTCCCTCCATTTTTATGTAGTGCACCTTGTAGTTATGCCCTCCAAACCCCATACCGGTGCCAATATGGCGGCAAATGTCACTGCTCTTTTAAACAGGGACGTGCAAGGGCAAGGGTAAACTTTTTTCTGTGGCTTTTTTTTGGTGATTTAACTTCTTTTTAACCCCCCCCCCTTCTTTTTTGTGGGACATTAACCATTTCTGCCCCTCTTTGCACCACTTTCTTAGCAGTTATTTCCATTTTTGCCTTTTTTGGCTCTTTCACACCACAGCTCCACCGAAAAAGGGCATTTTTTTCAGGAAAAAGGGGGTACTTTGCCATGAGGGCTGAGGCTAGAGCCCCCCCCCCCCCCCCCCCCCCCCCAATTTTTTCCCTGTGTGCACGCCCCTGGAATTAAAATAGGTAATCAATTTGTCTCGTATTTGATATTTTAAACAATAAGCCTAACTTATTCGGAATAGAGAAAGTGTTCGGAAATGCTCGGATCGGAAATGCGCGATGTTCATGGCTGTTGAACACTAAGTCATCAATGAATTAGCTCGGCTATTAATTCACATTATTTTTTTTTGACATTTTCGACTTAATTGGTAGGGAAAATTCGTAATTTTTTTATGCAATCCCTCAAAAGTATACGGTTCCAAACGGGAAAACATGATTAAAATAAACAGGAAACCGACGCAAAACTTGACAGCAAAGCCTGAAATGTACCGGTAAAAACCACACTTGCCTCCACTCCTCCCCCCCCCCCCCCACCCACCTTAAAAAAAACAGGCACACACACCAAATTGATGGGAGTTGTTGAAATTAGCACCTGATGATTGATACTCAAGTTAATTGTATAATTGCATAAGTCTTATTTTACCGAGCACCCGCTAATTAATTTGGGGTGCATGTTTGTGGCCGGGGGGGGGGGGAGGGGAGGGGGGGAATTTTGTTGTACCAGAACATTTCAGGATTCTGCCAAACTGACGCAAAACCACAGTTCGCATGATTTAATCCAGTTTTTGTTTTGTTTTGGTTAAACCTCGTCAAAAAAAAAAACACGAAAAAAGCCCATTTAAAAACGAGTGAAGTTTCGGGTATTGTTAGCACTCTTATCAGACCAATGGGTAACCTTAAATACCAAGAATAAAACTATAGTGTTATTAACATGAACAACCACAATGAACAACAATGTTAATTTTAAGCATTATTTTTGATATTTAAGGTTGTCCATTGGTCTCATATAGTGTTAACAATACTCATAACGTCACGCATTTTTAAGTGTTTTTTTTTTTTACTTGTCTTTTTTGACGTTGTTTAAAGAAAACAAAAACTGGGTTAAATGTGGTTAGGTTTTGCGTCATTTTCATCAAAACCATCAATAGAAAACACGGTGAATGATAGCGTCATGTTTTCGTATCGGGTGCTTAGGAATGTCATGTCCACCAATCATTTTTGTGAAATCATAAAACACTGAACGATTTAAATTTTTGTAAATTACAGCCACAAAATATATCTGTAACATTTTCTGCTTTTGCAGATGAAGAAAACACCAAAATTCATAATTATATGTATCATTTTTTAAGTACTCATCGACTCCAGTAATTCTAATGTCTGTCGATATGAAATTGGCTTATTTGTACAATTGATGTGAAATAAACATCAAAAAAACAAAAAAATATTAGTTTTAAATATTCAGCCAAATAATTTGTATAGTGTCCGCGGCCTATCTTGAGTTCTCCGCAGAACGAACACAGATAATCAATTGTACGTTTTCAGTAGAGAGTGCCTTGTTGATATCCAAGATGGTTACAAAAACAATGGCGGCCATCGATTAAAGCCACCCCATCCAGGAAGACGTAGCCATCGATTGTACGTTTTCAGTAGCAGAGTGCCTTGTTGATATCCAAGATGGTTACAAAAACAATGGCGGCCGTCGATTAAAGCCACGCCCTCCAGGAAGACGTAGCCGCTCACATAATATGTGCAGGACTCAAGATAAACCGCGCTCACAATAATTAACGGGAATCAAAATACCAGTAAGGAATTGAACATCTCCAGTGTGAATGGCGTTTTGCTAAAAATGCGATTCTAAACCAGAAGCAAAAATTATTTTAATAAATGTTCAAAATTCGATGGAAACGATTCAGTTTCATTACATACCATTTTTTTTTTGTAGGGTGGTTAAGTAATCACGGGATACTGTTATTAACCATTATTATTAGCATTATAGAACTTGAGAAGAAAAAAATACGAAATAGAAAAATCTAAAGTAAGGGTACGATACCGTGCCGCCAGGAGGTGTTGTTGTTGCACGATGGTGTACATTCTCCAGGAACGCACGGTAGGTATTATTTTTTTTTTTCGTGTTTTCACTACACTTCCTGGACGGTCCGGCTTCATACACTGTAACTTGATTCACTTGTCTTTGTTTGTTTGTTTGTTTGTTTAGTTTGCCTTATTTTTTTTTTCAAGTTTTCACAATTCTGGATGAGTGAATAAACATTTGAGTGGCACTCTCCAGATTCCGTAGTTTTTGTTTCTTCGTGACGTAGTCCGCAACAATGGCGACGTACTTAACGACGCAATGGAAACAACAATTGTGTGAAAAAGTTCACTTTGTAGGTCCGTTGAACAACCAGTCCCTTTTCTGGATTTTTGTTTAGTTGATGTTATGTTGATTTGAAAATAACACGGTTAGAAAAAAAACCAACATGGCTGCTACTACAGAACATGGCAATCCAATCTTTAGGAATAAAGGCAAATTAACAGAGGCTCCTCCCTTTTGGGTAGAAGAGTTGGGGGAGGGGGGAGGAATAGGGGAAAGTCTTAAAACAAGGGATAAATTAAAAAAAAATCTTTAAATAAAAAATACTTTAAATAAACCAACTAACACATATTCATCACTATAAAACATGAAATAAACGTTTTTTTTTTCACTTAATAACGAACAGTGTTTTTTTCTTTTCTTTTTGCTGCTTGCAATGGTTTTGACTTTATTTAGTGACTGATGTTTAAACGCAGCAGTAAGGTTTCACGTGGACTAAACACTACCGCAACATTGTTGTATCTGAAACCTTACAGGAAATATGTTGCATTGAATTAGTTAGAGTGGGCGTGTAGCAGAAGGCTGCGGCACCAATAAAAGAATTTGTTGTTGTTCCTACATAAAATTTCATTCGCATTGTTATTATTCGCTTAGGCCAAAACATTTTTGTTAACAGTCACTATTAACATCGATTTATTTCAATGTTGAGATTATGCATTGAAATGCATCATTTTTTTTCATTATAGTAACAACAAAAATCATCTTGTATCATTGGCTGTGTACGATACGACGAAAGTATTTTCGACATTTTACAACTATTTTTGCTGTATAAATCTGTATTCAAAATCTTTCGATTATGTTGTGCCTGTCTGAAACAGCAGTATTTCATAAGTCGGACAAGTAGTTTTCTTGGCATAACAAGTTCCTACAAGGATTAAAAAATGAAACACGAATGTGGCTTTAAGTAATGTGGAAAACAGCAGCCAGTTTCATAAAAATTGTAAAATTTTACAAAAAAAAACATCGTTTTCACTTGCAACTTTAAGTCACATATGAAAGGTTGATAAAGTGAATTTAGCTATGGAATTAGTAGACGTAAGTAAACATATTAAATCTCTTTAGTCGTACATTTGCTTATTTATTTATTTTATTTTGTAACGTTGTTCAGAATGATTTCTCAGTACGTAGTTATGTTGTTTTATTATTTAAAGTTGTGCTTTTTAGACCGAATAGATTCATTTTTTATTCGTAATTGTAAAAATGCTTTCAATTTAATTTAAATGCTCAAGCAAAAATAAAGTTCTGAATTTTATTTTTATTTTTATTTCTTATTCTTATTTGTTTGTTTTAATATTTAACCATATCTTCAATATTAAAACAAACAAAAAACAAAAAAACTCGCCAGGTTACTAATTACCATACTAGGAGCGAATCCTGTTTTATACGTTGTGCAACCTAAAGTTGATAGGAAAAGACTTCACAAATGCAGTTCCTATCAGGTTAGCAAGTTTTGTAATTCCTTGATCACTGATCTGAAACGTACTGATCTGATGTCATCGTTTAAGAAACATTTGTTTAAGGGGTTACTTGATCAAAACCCAACTAACCTATCAAATATGTTCAATATTGTGAGTTAAACGAAATTTAATTTGTTTTGTATCCTCTCGGAAAACTGTTGATTTCCTCATTTCTATCGACAAAGTACAATTTTGTTGTTCTTGTCTTGTGGATCAATCATGACTTTGTTCCCGCTTATCCTTGTACTTTTCTTGCAAGCAATCCTATTTTTTAAATGTTGGAATTTTTTATCAGTGTTTTTTCTGTATTTTGTTTTGAATTTTTGTGCGCCTTTGACCCACACGCGGGCATCCGCTCTTGTGGTGTCTGGGGTGTCACTTTCGTAATTGAGTTTTGTATTTTACATTGAAATAAACTCAAGTTCAAGTTTACTCAAGTTGAATATAAATAAATCAATAAATTAATTACTAGATAAATGAATAAATAAATAAATAAATAAATAAATAAATAAATAAATAAGTAAAATATAGATTCAAAGGGAAACAAGGGGTGGGGGAGGTACAGGTGATGGAATGTTCTAAAGTTGAAAAAAATGGTTTCGTAGGGAACCAGTCTATTATATTTTACACTTTCGTTGTCAAATCAACAATGGCATTGCTTTGGCTTGTATTGTTTCGTCCATTTCTCTCGTAGAAATACGTGATCGATATGAGTAATATCATAATATTTTAGGCGCAGAATGAAGTGGGGATTTATAGTTCACTGACGGCTGTTTGGCGCGTTAACAATTTACAACATTAACATTGTCCTCTTTTTTTTCATGTTGTTTTGTTAATTATTCGTGGTTCATCCGTCAGTACATCTGTCTGTCTGCCAGTGATTTTATTTTCACGTGTGGAAAAGTCAAAATCAACCAGTCAGTCAGTTTTTCTTTTGGCTGTCTTAAAAAGTTATTTTCTGTTGTTGTGTCTCTCTCTCTCCTTCTTCAAAATAATCAATTTAAGCAGGACCCCACCCACCGCGCATTCAGGGTCAGTGGTTGACGTGGTTGACGGCGGAAAACTTCATGCGCTTCTGCTTCTGCCGCTGGTTACAGAACCACACGCGTACCACATTTTTCTTGAGGTCCAGTTTCTCGGCGATGGCTGCGATCTTCTCCCCAGACGGCCTCGGCTGGACGGCGAAGTAGGCCTCGAGAGAACGCTTCTCCGGCGCTGCAATCGACGTCCGTTTCCGCTTCTTCTCGCCAGACGGCAGGACGTCCGGGGCTTCCGGGTCCTTCCGCTTGTTGCGAGCCTGCGCCTCGGCCTCTTCCAGCCAGGCCTGTAAAACGGGCTTTAGGGCAATCATGTTGTTGTGGCTGAGGGTGAGACTCTCAAAACGACAAATGGTGCTCTGGCTAAGGGCCCCAACACCAGGCAGTTTGAGGTTAGCGAGAGCCCTACCGACGTCCGCTTGGGTCACCCCCAACTTGATCCGCCGCTGCTTGAACCGTTCGGCGAAAGCCTCAAGTTCCCGTGGATCAGACTCGGTGTCATGCATGGAGACGGGCGTGTGCGAGGCGAGGTGGTGCGACCCAACCATCTGGTTCATGCTGTGCGTGTACACGGGTCCGCTGAGGTGGTGGTGGGCGTGCGACGCCCCCGACCCGGAGTCCGACGTGATGGGCGCCAGGCCGGGCATGGCCGACGAGCCGAGCGGGTCCAGCATGTCCATGCCGTCCATGGCATGGTGGGAGAGCTGGTGAGGCCGCGTGTTGGGCGGGGCGTGCGCCGCCCCCATGCCCGGGTGGTGGTGATGGTACATCATGTCGTGTTTGAGCTGCAGGCCTTGCGTTGGGGTGGCCGAGTGCTTCGAGATGTCCACTGCGGCCAAGGCCTCCGCTCGGCTTAGAAGTCCATCGTCCAGTCCACCAAACAGGTTTGTCTGAAGATGGGTCCGTGAATTAAGCCCAAGATGATGGTCCACGAATAAGGCAAGGCGATTGGTCCATGAATTAGGCAAGATGATGGTCCGTGGATTAGCCAAACCAGAAGAGGGAAGCAGGGGAAAAAAAGAGAGAAAAGAACAAGTATGTTAGTCAAGGAATAATGTTAAATGGACATGGGAAAATGAACAAGTTATTAATGTTAGTTCAGGCATAGTTACAAACAAGCACAGAAACCGGTTATTTACGTACATTCAGTCAGTGAAATAAACATTCAGTTGGTGAAATATAAATTTAAAAGCAGGCATATAGAAACAGATAACATGAGGCCTTCATCCATATTGACATGCATGTTTTACTTTTGGGTCACTTAAACAATAACTAAACACAGGAATTGCGTTAGAAGTACGTTATGATTTTATTTTATTTTATTAAGTACTATGTGACCTGAAAGCCATACACCCATACTAAAGCTACCCTAACCTAGCTTAAACGAAACGTTATGTACGTCCGATACAACAATTTCATTATTGTATCACCAAAACACGTAATGGGAGCCGCCATTGCTTCGCGCGGAACAACCGTAAGTAATGCCGACAGATGGCGCTACGTTGTTTCGAGTCGGAAGTGCCGACGGAAGTACGACGGAAGCCCACTGAGATAGCTCTGTTAGCTGTGAATAGCTCAAGAGTCTGACAGCCTTAGCCGGCCAGTAATGTCATGCTGTACGCTTACCAGTTATTTAAAGAAAAATAGGAGGGGGGGGGGGGAAGGCGGGTCGAAACATGGATTTATCTTCGAATCTATTCGAGTCATATAACTTCATGTGAGAATAAAGTTTTTATTTCGTGCAGGTGCTTCCTTGCAGCAATCGCATTCGGCTTTGTCCGGATGCAGCCAATATCTATCTGTAAAGCCCTCTCCCGAACTAGAAAAAAAATCTTCATTCTCAAATGAAGTTATTCGGCTCGAGTAAATTCGAAGACAAATCCATGTTACGACCCTCCCCCCTTTTTTCCTTACTTGTTGGCTTGAGCTACTCACCGCCAACAGAGCTAGCTCAGTGGGCTTCCGTCGCACTTCCGTCGGCACTTCCGAATCGAAACAGCGTATCGCCATGTGTCGGCATCAATTTCTGTTGTTCCGCACGAAGCAATGGCGGCTCTCATTACGTGTTTTGGTGACGCAGTGATGAAATTGCGTAACGTGTTCCTACCGCAATTCTTGTGTTTAAAGTTATTGTTTAAGTGAACCGAAAGTAAAACATGCATGTCAAAAATGGATATAATTGCCCTTTAAGAGAACAAAACACTAAAATGATGCTGGTTCTCTTAAATCATTTTTGTTGTGACCAAGACCGGAGGTAACCGGTTGAAAATTAAAATAGTGACCTTGTATGTACTTGTGGGTTTTAGTGCCGTCAGGAGGCACCATTTTACTGGTATCCTTCAACCACTAATTTACGTTTTCAGAAGCATAATAACACATTTTAAACTTTATTCTTTTACAATTGCGCAGTGGCCTTTTCGTGGCGATTTACCAACTCCTACGAAATTGTAAGCGCCCTTGAATGCAGGTTATTACATCAATTGTGAAAAGAATTTGCTACAAGGTTAAACAGAACAGGAAGGTCGTCAAAAACCATCCAAGTTAGGTCTTAAAGGAAGATAAGGCGTATTTGTCAACTTTTAGGCCTAATTCTTACCTGCAGCTTAAATTTCGTAAGTAGCAGCTAACGGAGATTTGGATTGTATAGTAAGCCTATTCATTTCTGCAACACGGTGCGCCATCGGGCACACAGTTACAGTGTTACATCGTAACGCACAACGTAGCCTATATAGATCAGTGGTAGTAGGGAAGTGACGAGAGAGACGCTGTTGATGAAGCCAGCAGCGACTCGTAACTTGACGTTGCCGTGGTAACGTGATTTCAGGCCTAATTTTCATTTTTTAGGTCTAATTTTTTTAACTGTAGTTTTAATTTCGGTGGTAGCAGATAGGCCTAATGGAGAATCTGGTTCGACAGCAGGCCCATTCATTCATGCAAAAATGCGACGAAACTATTTTAAACGAACCTAAAATGGTTTTGTTTTTATGGCTGTTATCCTTAGGATTTCGATTCGACTATCAAATGTTATTATTTAATTTAGTTACGTCGAAGAAGTCTATTAGCTATAAGGAAGTAACGATGTTTTAATTTGCCGTGTTATTTAACTAACTTTTGACACTGAATCCAAAGTTGTAAACCGTGGTCGTCAATATCTGATACCGTTGCGAAGTTGAAAAAGACGACGGACGGACGGACAAAGTCATGCCATTAGTCTTCTCAGACGGTACGGCTGTACAGAAGACTAAAAGCCTGGAGTCAGTTTTGTTGGTAAAAAATATCATTTGAACAAAAATACAATTGTTTATTTAAACATACCTCCTGTCAAGAAGCCACAGCTCTGTCATTTTTAGTTTATTTGCCTAATTTTATAAATTCCCAAATCCCTTCTGGTATTTTATTTGCTAAGAGTGGTACGGAAATTCTTTCCAAATTATTCCCATATTTGCTTCTTGTGAGCTGTGGAATAAGTTGCATCTTCTTAGTTTGATTTCCCAGTTTGTCCGAAACGTTTAATCTTCACTGTAAAGAAGTTGGTTTTAATTTTCATATAATTGTTTAGTTAACCTGTTTTTAAAATTCCTAACTTCTTGAAAATGCCTTTTAGTTTTATGCACGAATCTGTTTGCAAATAAAATTGAGCTACTTTTTTTTGGTATTTCCTCTTCTGTATCGTTTAATAACTGTTTTGCTGGCAGACATGTCAGTTGCATTCCTCAATAATATTATGATTGAACCCACGCATCAAAAGTCATCAAATTATTTTTCCAAGTGTGCTATTCAGGTAATCAAGTTTTGTGAGATGATATTGATGACAAATGAGCAGTGATAATGAAAAAAAAAAAATCAGGTGTCATGGGTTATGTCATGTCCCGTTTTGCCGAATCCAGTTCTGCCAAAAAGAAAGCAGATTAAAAGCTTTTGCCTGAACGGCAATTCCCGTTTCGCCAAATACCGTTCTTGAAATTTTAGGCACACAACCTTTATACATTATTCCTGTGTAATGGCCAAACATTTATAGACAAATACCCGTTTCGTAGAATATTTTTTTAATGTCGTGCCTTGCTCGCGTTGCCGCTCTCGCTGCGGCTAGACGTAATATCAGAATCCACAACTAATCACAAATTCCTTCCAATTAGGCATGCACATCTTTAACTTCTGCAATGTTAAAATTTTAAAGAATATTTTGATTCTGCGAAACGGGATTCTGTAAAATTGGAATTCCCGTTTGGGAAAGGGTAACCATCACGTGTATAACTAACTATTCTTAAAAGGGAACCTTGGCACTGGCGTAGTGACGATCAAGCATTCTAAACAATACTTAAAAGTATATGTTTTTCCTTCTGTATTGCCAGTCATCAAAACCCAACTAAATCAATTGCTCTTATTCTGCCACTGCTTGTCTCTGTTAAATGTTTGCATTTTACACCCCCATTGCATAGCAATAAGGTATTAAGCTTCGTGTACCTAAAATTTTGGAGTAACGGCTTGGCGAAACGGGATTTTCTCTTTAGGCAAAAGCTTTTAATCTGCTTTCTTTACGGCAAAACGGGATTTGGCGAAACGGGACTTCACCGTGTCATTAAGTCTGGAATTGAACCCTAATCTTTGAATTTGTCCTCCAATACTCTACACGACTAGGGCAGTTCTCCACTGTCACGGACATCTAATCCCGGACAAACATGCACTGGGCTAAAAGGTTAAAAAAAAAAACTGAAATTAATAGTAATTTACAGAGACCTCCAATCCTGGACAAAACGTACACTAGCCTAACAGGTTAGAGGAAAGAAATTAAGAGTAAATTAAAACACACTTGGACAAACCAAGCACCAAATGAAATCAACATTGTGAACTACTGAGAATGACAAGTAAGCAGCAATAATGGCAAAACAACTTTTGCATTCACTTAGGTTAGGGAAAGTCAAACATTTGGTTTGCGTACGCGTGCGTGCGGGTGCGGGTGCTTTTAACGCGGTAAAATCAAAATGTATATTTGGGTACAACTACTAAAATTCATATTTTCGCCAAATTTTGACCAATTTTGACATTCCAAGACGCTGTTTTAACCCACTAAACGAGTTTTTTAGTGGTGCAAATTTCAAACAACTAGGATGCTACTTGTCAACAACTGAAATAACATTAGTTACTATTACACAAGTAACATATTTGCAAAATAATCTGTTTTTTTTAAAGGCATACTATATGCAGTGTTCAAGGTTTGAGTTTTACATGACAAAGAAATGTGGTCAGTTAAATAAAACACAAATAAAATAAAATGCCTGGTTGCCTGGTGCTTAAATTTACAACGTAAAATATACGTCAATTGTTCAATAACAACCACCGTTTCACCAATAGTAGAAATCCGTTTCCTCTTGGCGCCCCCCCCCCCCCCCTGCCCTTCCATATCCCTGAAACTCTCTCCTTTTCTCTCTTAATCACACCGGCTTAAAAACTCCGCTTAAATTTTAAATTGCTCTTCGCTGAATTGAGCATGCGTCTCGTGGGCTCCATTCCCGGAAAATTATTTCTTCCGCTCCGCTCCGTTCTGCGCGTTCGTTTCGTTGGTTCGTTTCTGGCTCATTAATTGGCGGGCATTCGATTGTTTCTCATTAACAGCCGTCAATTTAATAACGACTGTGAGAAGTGCAGTGACAGTGGTTAAATTGGCTCTAATTTGAACACCAACCGCGATTATCAGCCGAGCCTCACGGAAAAGTGAAAATGGCCGACCAAGGAATGAGTAATCGCGGCGGGAGAAGTGGGGACGAAAGGGGTGGAAATTTTACCACAGGAACGAGGAGAACCTTGTACGTAGCCTTGTTCTTTCGAGGTGTTTACAGGAGCTCCAAGTCTTACCACTGGGTTTGCAGGTATAGGAAGAAATGGACAAAACTGATATGTAACCATGTGCTTTCTAGGTTTTGTGGAATGAGCACCTTGTGCTTAACTATATTCTTTCTCGAGGGTTAGCGGGAATGAGCAAGGCTACCTATACGTAAAGGCTTAACGTTAGAAATTCGACGCGTCGTCCAGTTAGCCACCGATTCTGCCACCAGTCGCGCTACTTGCACCCCAAAGATGAACTGCTCTAACATGCGGTTAAAGGTACGTGTGACACGCGATACGCGGATTTTAAACTTAAAACACTGCATTGACACCAAATAACTAAACTTTAACAACAATGGCTTCACGCTACGTACCTCTTTGTTCACTCGACGACAAAACGAAGCCTCCGGAGGTTTAATTTCACGAATTTCAAGCGGAAGACCAACCAAGGTAGTACGTGTGTATTGTACTGTATAGTACGCTACGGCGTTTTCTATTCTCATTAAAAATGTGTTAAACGATCATTTGACGTAGCAGTAAATCGTCCGAAGACTTCAAGAATAGTCACCATTACCGTAAAATAATGTTCGTTTAGCGCTGCAACACCGGTAAATCTCATAATGAGAAGATATCACGTTTTTGTGCATCCCACTAACACTAATCAATGCTACGATTGGGGTTTTTCGTTCTTCGTGCTTTCAGTTCAGCGCAACGCTTGGACGACGCGTCTAGCATGCTACGTGAAACCGAGCGTTAAGCCTTCACGTATAGGTAGCCTTGGAATGAGGAAAACATTGCACGGAACCACATTCTCGCCAGATTTACTGAGAATGAGGGTGTAACTTTGTTCTCGCTAGGGTTCGTAGGAATGAGGAGAAACGTGCATGTAATATGTAACCATGTTCTTGCTGGTTTTACGGGAATGAACATCTTGTGCATAAATTTGTTCTCTCTGGTATTTGTAGGAATGAAGAGAAACGTCCATGTTATGTGTAGCCACGTTCTTGCTAGGTTTTATGGGAATGAACAGAATGACCACCTTGTGCATAACTTTGTTCTCTCTAGTTTTCAGGGGATGACGAGAAACCTACGTGTGATGTGTTGTTGCTAGGTTTTATGGGAATGAGCACCTTGCGCGTAACTTTGTGCTCTCAAGGACTTGTAGGAGAGAGGAAAACCTTGAAAGTAACCTTGCAAGAAGAGCTGGGCTTTACACATAGGAGAAGATGCTTGCGTGTAGCCCTGTATTTACCTAGTGTTCACACGTGTGAGGACTTTGCACGTACTGCATACACTCAAGGTTTTAGATGAATGAGGAGAGCCTTGTACGTAGCCGTATGTTTGGTATACTAGTTTGTTCGACACAAACGCGCAGCTCTGAAACGTTGACATCGAGCTCCGGCGCCCAAATCCCTTCGTTTATTTTCTCAGCCCAGCACCTGGTAACTTCATCAACGCTAATCAGTTATAGTGTCCGCGGCCTATCTTGAGTTCTCCGCAGAACGAACACAGCTAATCGATTGTACGTTTTCAGTAGCAGAGTGCCTTGTTGATATCCAAGATGGTTAAAAAACAATGGCGGCCATCGATTAAAACCACCACCTCCAGGAAGACGTAGCCCCTCACAAAATACTTGCAGGACTCAAGATACACCGCGCGCACGATAGTAGCTTAGTTCGTTAGCTGAACCTATGAGGGTGTTCGGACTTTTCGTCCCCGAACTTTTGGTAACCCAGGACTTCTCGTCCCACGTACTATTCGAACCGGACTATCGGAAGAAGCCCCCTTTTTTTCAGCGCCAATAGCCTACAGTTCCGATTGCAAATACACTGGGAGTTTCATTCTTCATTCTGCAGTGGGTTTCCGGCAGTTCTGATTGGGGAGACGTTACGTTGGTGTGTGTTAGATTCTATTTTCTGTGTACATTGTAAAACGACATGAGTTTCTATTCCAAAAATTAAAAAAATTTTATTTACGCTTGATAAAGGGTCGCATACTGGTCCGAAACGCTGTGAAATATTGTATACTTGTTGTTCCCTTCAGGCTTTTTATTCATTCAATCACAGTTTTGTGCTTTTATCCTTCATTTACGATGTTTAGCCTTCCCGCGCGAATTACTGCCCCCCCCCCCCCCCCCCACAGTTCTAACTGCGTACACCCGCAGCTTCATTATTCGTAAATTCCGGCAGTGAGTTTCCGGCAGTTCTGATTGGTAGGCTTACGAGGTTTATCATTCCCGCGCGAAGCGCCCTCCCCCACATTTCTGACTGCGTCCTTCCAGAGGTACTACAATCATGGTAGCGTGCATTCTGGGGGACGAACAGGCCGCCGGTGAAATCCAGGGGACCAAAAGTCAGGGATGAAAAGTCAGGGAACGGGTTGTCGGGGGAAGAAAAATTCTACCTTCACTACCGTAGTGTGCAAATTTGTGCAAATGATGGTGCAAGGAAATGAGGTGTAGGTTTTTGGTTCGGTAGGTCAGAAGATCCAACGGGCTTAAACATCATCGTTTCCATTTAGTGATTTTATTTTTTATGTAGAAAAGAAGCATTTGATAAAAGATTATGGAATATTAAAGTGTTGTCTTTGTAGGAATTTTAGTGACCAGCAGCCATCTTCAGGAAGTGTTGGGTCGAATTTAGGACGCCGCCGAACAATGTTTGTTTGATTATTTTATTTGCCGTTGGTTAATTGAAAGGGCCTGCTTCTTCACATTGCAGTTTATAACATGCATATAAATATTTTATAAATAGGCTTCGCCATTTTTCATTTTTCTTAGTTTTTATTGATGGTATTACGCAGAAAAGGGAAATGGAAAAGGTGGAGTACGCGATGCTGTGTAATTTCAATTGGTGTTATGCGGAGAAGCCGACAAACGTAAGGGGAAGCTTTAGGTACGTAAGCTGTGTAATTTCAGTTGGTGTCGTGCGGAGAAGCCGACAAACGTTAGGAGAGCTTTAGGTACGTAAGCTGTGTAATTTCAGTTGGTGTTATGCGGAGAAGCCGACAAACGT
>JAHWFP010245658.1:32161-47824 GCA_023313725.1 Lithobius niger | reverse complement strand
AAGCTGTGTAATTTCAGTTGGTGTTATGCGGAGAAGCCGACAAACGTAAGGGGGAGCTTTTGGTATGTAAGCTGTGTAATTTCAGTTGGTGTTGTGCGGAGAAGCCGACAAACGTAAGGGGGAGCTTTAGGTATGTAAGCTGTGTAATTTCAGTTGGTGTTATGCGGAGAAGCCGACAAACATAAAGGGGAGCTTTAGGTATGCAGGCTGCGTAATTTCAATTGAGGTTATGCAGGGAAGCCAACAAAGGTTAAGAGGAAACTTTGCGTATGCAAGCTAATTTCAATTTGATGTTATGCAGAGAAGCCGACATCCCTGAAGGGGAGCCAAGCAAACGCTAATTTCAAATGGAGAATGTAACCTGAGCAATATCAGCTGACATTAACTGTGTCCCAATTCATGAATTAAAAAGCATAAATTTAACTGGAAGTTAAACGTATAAATCCAGGAAGTAAAGAAAGAATACGCCGTACTTTTACCATCATATGTTAGAAAATATGTATTTTTTGCCTGTGGTTCTTGAATAGATAAATCCAACAGTTGTTTACTTGTTTTGCTAATGCACAACGAAAATCCCATTTATTACATTAGCAGGAAGTTGAACTGTGGATCCCGAATAAGGAGTCAACAGAATCCGGCTTTATAGGCCTATCTGTTTGTTCTCTTCAAGACTACGAAAATTTCGGTTTTATATAACTCTTCATGTTCGTTTGATTTTTTATACATTTACTGTTTAGTTTTTTGTTTAACTTTCACTCGGGGAAAATAATGTCTTGTTTAGAGTGTTAAACTATATTTTAACAAAAAAATTGGTTTCGTGCCGATGTTTGAGATGTTTCTATTTACTCATAGAAATGTTTTCATTTTGGTCTCCGGTAAAATGCGAAGTATCAAAATACAGCTAGAACCATAGCAAAATTCATTTAGTTTGGGCAAAATAGTATTTCCTCACGTTTTTAAATATTGGATTTTATATTTATTATTTTTCTATTTAACTGATTTTAATGTTAAATATTTCGCTCCTGCTTTAGCAATCTTCGCTTTGGTGAGCGGTATAGGGCAGTGACACGACGCAGTATTATTGTGTATAACTCTGTGGTGGAGCCAATAACTGGGTTAGCTGCAAGGTGCACTGGTGGGGGAAAAGAAGAGCGTCATACTGAAGCCAATGCTATTAGACCGAAATTCTTAAGCCTATAACGTGCGATTTTTGTTGTTGGAGGAAACAACGTTTTTTTACGCTTAAGAAATCCGCTCTCAAAGCACTGTTTTGGCTGGAAGTGCCGTTTTTTCCGTTACATTTTAATCTAGTGCACCTTGTAGCTATTACCTCCAAATGGTGTCTCGTATCCAATATGACGTCACATGACGCTGCTCTATAGCAGTATAAGGGCGCGTTTACCTTTGCATTCTCGCAGCTAGAATTTAATCACGATGACGGCAAAGATGGCGTTGCTATGGTAACAACGCTACCTGGATTAGCCAAATTCGACATCATTTGAGTAAATATACTTGCAGTCTTATAATCCGTGACAGTAAGATAAACAATTCCTCCTGACGAAACGATTTTCCCAGTGGCTTCTGAACCCGCATTCTTAACTGTTTTCGTAGCGAGTCGGTGCACCTAAAACCGCCGCCATGTTGGAATTTCAGATAATTTCTAGCTAGCTGCGAGAATGCAAAGGGGAGTGGATGCGTAAACGCGGCCTAATACTAGAAAGCTACTACACGGCATGTTCCAGGTGATAGACAGCCGCTTGGCAGCCATCTTGTGCCCCACTTTTTCTTAATTTAAAAAGCAAGCATGAAAATAGCGAGTGGGAGATTGCCATCCAATCAGAATTCTAGAAAGTTTCAGTCTTCCAATCCCAAGGGGCTTAGCTCCGCAACCGCGGTTTAAGCCAGTTGGATCTGCCTTGCATGTATATAAACAAGGACGAGCTTGCGTTAAAGGGGGATTGCCACCAAATGACAGGGTCCAGCATCTACAGGGCAGTGACATGACGTTGTATTATTGTATATAACTCTATGGTGGAGCCAGTAACTGGGTTACCTGCAAGGGGCACGGGAGAGGAAAAAAAAGGTCGTCTTACTGAAGCCAATGCTATTAAACTGGATTTCTTAAGCCTATAAGGCGCGATTTTTGTTGTTGGAGAAAACAACGTTATTTTGAGCCTAAGAAATCAGCTCTCAAAGAACTGTCTTGACTAGAAGTGCCGTTGTTTTCCGCTACATTTTAATCTAGTGCACCTTGTAGCTATTACCTCCAAATGGTGTCTTGTAGCCAAAATGACGTCATGTGACGCTGGTCTATAGCCATTCACCGCTATTTATAGTTCTGTCTAGCTCTTACTTTCAACAAGCGAAGAAACACACAAATAAACTTCTTTTTATGAAACAAACAAGCCACGTGCCTCCTTAATTATAGAGTGTGAAGTTGGTGCGTCCACGTGCACCAGGAAGCAAGTGGTAGAGTTAAGCCTAACGTAACAACGGGCGCTTTTTTTTTTCTTTTATAAAGAACGACCGTTTTGAAACGCATATTTTAAACCGCTAGATGGGCGCCATCTAGCGACAGTGATATCGTTGACATTGACCGCTTGCTCCCCGGTGCACGTGAACGCACCAACTTTACACTGAATAATGACGGAGACACGCGGCTTGTTTGTTTTGTAAAAAGAAATTTCTTTGCGCATTCCTTCGCTTGTTGAAATCAAGTGCTACATCGAACTAAATAATGGTAGACGGCACTTGATGCCGGCAACCTGTCATTCGGTAAATAGAGCAGTGACACGACGTAGTATTATTGTATATAACTCTGTGCTTGAGCCTATGCTGGTTAACTGCAAGGGGCACTGCAGAGAAAAACAGAAGGGCGTCATACTGAAGCCGATGCTGTGAAGAGTGATTTCTTACACCTAAAACGCGCGATTTTTTGTTGTTGGAGAAAACAACGTTATTTTAAGCCTAAGAAATCCGCTCTTCCGTTGTTTTTCCTTCCATTTTTATGTAGTGCACCTTGTAGTTATGACCTCCAAAACCCATACTGGTGCCAATATGACGGCAAATGTCACTGCTCTATAGGCGTAGCCTAGCCGAATAGCAGGGACGGCATAAAAATCGTGTCTTAGGTAGCATGATTTAGTAAAGCATGTTTTCTCCTAGCATGCAGTTAAGTTGGCTTAACTACAGAAGTTGGTTCGATAGGTGAGCAAGTATAAGTTCGATAGGTCTAGTTCCTTGAGTCCGCTGTTCACGGGTCCTTAAAACCCAGCTAATAGCTTAGGCTAATTTTGTACTTCACGTCGGATGTATACATGGGTTCACTGACGGTGGTATCCTCTGGCGGGGGGTGATATCACACGTTCTATGGGCACAGCTTCCTTATATGTTTAAAAGGGGTAACACTCGGTTTCACGTAGCATCCCAACCGCGTCGTCCAAGCTCGCCAAAAACTGCCTCGAGGCGCGCTGAAAGCGCCCTAATCATAGCATTGATTAGTGTTAGCGGGATGCACAAGAACGTGGTAATCTTCTCATTATTAGATTTCCCCGGTGTTGCAGCACTAAACGAACATTATTTTAAGGTAACGGTGAGTATCAGTGAAGTGTTCGGACGATTTATTGCTACGCCCAACGATCGTTCAACACATTTTTAATGAGAAATAGAAAACGCCGGAGCGTAGTATACAGTACAATACACACGTATGTACCTTCGTTCTTCTTTTGTTTGAAATTCATGAAATTAAATCTCTGGAGGCTTTGTTTTGACGCCAAGTGGACAAAGCGGTACATAGCAAGAAGCCATTGTTGTTAAACTTGAATAATTTAGTGTCAATGCAATGTTTTAAGTTTAAGATGCGTGCATCACGCGTCAAGAGTACCTTTCACAGTTCAATCCGCATGCTAGAGCAGTTCATTTTCGAGGTGTTCGCAGCACGACTGGTGGCAGAATCGGCGGCTAACTGGACGAAGCATCGAATTTCTAACGTTTAGCCTTTTAAACATATAAGGAAGCTGTGCTAAAGGGAACACTTTTCGGTTAGGGTTGGTACACCACGTAGCAACAGGGGGTCGCAACCGTACTAGAAACAATACATTCCAAACCTTCGCATTCTGCCTTCCTTCCAACGCTTGGCCGACATTAATAACCCCAACATGGCGCCAACCAACTTCCGGTTCTCGTCTGAATCAATTTGAAATTTTTTTTTAACAAGAACACAACAAGGTTTTTCAAGGTAATTAATTTATTTCTCGTAATAATCAAAATTTGTTTTTTAATCCCAAAAAAATATTTTTATCATTTAATACCCACTTATACCATGCGCAATGGCTGTTTGCCGTGACGTCACCATGAGTTAGCCAATGTCGAACGGGAACAACGGCTGTTTGGCCATCTGATTGGACTAGCCCAGTCACGTGATGTGCACGTCGCAGCAAACAGCCATGGCGCGTGGTATAGATTCGCCGAAAATTAGGATGGTAAGAAAATTCAAGGCTTTAACATGCCCGATGTTCACAATCTTTCTGAACCCCACATTTTGGGTTAAAAAAGCTGCCAACGTGGCGATTATTGGTACGTCCGACCGGGCCTCATTCCACTAAACGCCACAGCTAAGAGAGAAGCTACCAAATTACACGTCGGCCAGATTTCAGTTTAAGCTAAGCTGGTGAAAAAGAGGCAAACGTCTATGGTTCAGTTCGCATGATGTTTTAATTATTATAATATGGAGCGTTGGAAGACGCAGACCCGCCTCACTTACACGGGGGCACATCTCCAATTTGCTCAGGGCCTATAACTTGGAATGTCAGGGTATATCTAGGCCTACTTAGGGTTAGACAGAGTTGCAACTGTATTCGGGTTATTGTTTGGTTTGAATAATTAATGTGTCATCTACAGGGTTAGTCTGGTTTGATGTTACATTTCGGCGACTTAGGACAAAAGAGGGAAATAATTCTAGTTAAGCTGGCCGAAATTACCTTGTGGACTGGGATGATGGGAGGACAGTGGCGGAATGAATTCTCATTAGGTTCACCCCCCTAATAGTTGAAAGCATCGGGTAGAAGACCAAGCTAGCTCGACCCATTACAATTGATGACGCACACTACCTGCAGGCAATTTGTATGTTACATATTGTTGCAATCATAGGTCACACAACATCATTCAGTAAACAATTGGAAATTATTTTTAAAGTTACAATGGGTAGTTAAAATACGGCGTCATCTTAATCTTGGACTTAAACTCGCAAGTGACGTCATCAGTGGGACTTCGGGGGGGGGGGCATGGTTTGTAGTCCGAAATAAGCCTAACAACACCAATTATACAAGGCCAACTGAGATAGTAGCTGCGTTCCTCGCAGCAAGGAACACAGCTACTATATTTGTTGGCCTTGGGAATAGTATACGAAGCAGCATCAAGTTAAAGATTGTGTCGTCACAAACCGGAATGATTTTTGTATTTTAACATAATTTTTTTAGCTAGTATCTTATAGTTTTACTTCGGCAATCTATAGGCATAAATAATTTTTATTTTTACCGCACTAGTCTTTTAGATTTTTGATTTCATGGTAATTACTATACTTTGTTCCACATTATGTTTGCAGGAAACTGACTGTGTGACGCCCCGTTTCCTTCCACCGTGTGCACAAATATGTGGCTATCACAGTTGTAGACTATGCACAGTTACTGTTAGAGAGTCTACAAGTGGGATATTTCCGTGCTTTTTGCATTCGTAGTTGAAGGAAACGTGGCAACACACAGTCAGTTTCCTGCAAACATAATGTGGAACAAACTATAACAAACGATTAAAAATTAGTACCGCGCGAGAGTTACTTTTGCTTGATACAACCGTGTTAATTTTCGAAGGCACCCTATTCTAACCTAACCCAGTTCAACTGGGCATCCTCAGGACAGATTAGAACCTCTATAATGTCTGCAAATGTAGTGTGTACTTTTCATACCGCATCCAGTCATACGTAACCCTCAGATGCTGTAGTCACGAGGTCAGCTGGACCACAATGAGCTCAAAACACACCTATTAACCGAATTCAGTTCGGCATCCACAGGTCAGAGCCACCCAACCACCTAACAATGTGGTCGATATTTTTCATTTTTGAGAGTAGCGGCGCTAAAGCGCTCGAGAGAGAGGAAAGACACCCTTCCTTGCTTGCCAAGCCGACGGCTGTTGGTTGGCTGGTCGGTCGGTTTGGCTTTGGTGCCGTGGTGCTGCTACAGTGATGAGATCCCTACATTTCTGAAGCTTAATTATCCCCTTCTCTCCTTCCCCTCTCCCCCCCGCCGCCCCCCCCCCCCCCAATCCGTCGACCCATCGGGCATACGAGGCGGGAAGAGAGTTGTAGAAAGAAACGTGGCTGTGGGTGTAGGGGGACGGGATAAAAGATAATAAAAAACAATAAAAGGCAGCACGCCATTCGTCATCGCGACTATGACGTCAGAAAATGAATTCTTTCTTCCTCCACCCCCCCCCCCCCAAACGTCACCATCGCCGCCGGTCGTGAATCAGATTGTAAATGTGGCAGCACACCTGCGCGCCAACACTTCACCGCACCGCACCATATTTCTTTCGAATTTTGCTACACAAAACCTGTCAGCGGATGGATATGCGCTTTGATTTGAACGCCAAAACTTTGAGTGGGAGGGGGGAGTGAGGAGACGCGGGGGGAAGTGAGGATGTTGTGGGAACTAAGCCGACGGGTTTGCAGAGTGGCCGAAACTGGGGGAAAAAAACGATAAAATATTTGAAAGTTTTGTAGGCCTACTTTGATTTTAAAAGGGGGGGGGGGGGATTGAGGCTTAATGGCGCGTCGACAACTTGGTCATTAGCGCCAACCTCAGTCACAGTGCAGTGGTCCGGGTTGCCACTGCACCACACATTACAGAGATGTTATTCAAACCCCTAATCTAAATCGCACCCCCCCCTAATTTTAAAAGGTATGAAGACCCATGCGGTTAACATATTAGTATTGTCGTCGAGACGACCTTTGCATGAGCGTTGCATGGGTCGACCCTTAGTTTTAAATTCATAGGAATTTCAATTCTCATTTTGACTAGAAAATTCTCCTCTCGACCTTTAATGATTTTCTCTTCCCGTCTCAACTAAAAAAAGTCTCGTTTCGACCTTTAGAGATTTTATCTTCTCGTCTCTACTAGAAAAGCCTCGTCTCGACCTTTATAAAGATTTTCTCTTCTCGTCTCTACTAGAAAAGTCTCGGCTCGACCTTTAAAGATTTTTCTCTTCCCGTCTCAACTAAAAAAGTCTCGTCTCGACCTTCAAAAATTTTCTCTTCTGGTCTCTACTACAAAAGTCTCGTCTCGACATTTAAAGATTTTCTCTTCTCGTCTCTACTAGAAAAGTCTCGTCCCGACATTTAAAGATTTTCTCTTCTCGTCTCTACTAAAAAAGTCTCGTCTCGACCTTTACTGATTTTTCTTTTCTCGTCTCAAGATTTTCTATTCTCGTAGAAAAGTCTCGTCTCGTCTGGTCTCGCCCCGACACAATGTTGGTCGACTTTCTCGACTTTCCTCAACTTTTTTTTTCTGTTTAGGATTGTTGCTATGAAAGAAAAACTTATAATAATTTGTAACCGCAAGACTTTCGTCTTGGCATGAGGCGTCTCCAGGTCAAATGTAGAATAATTGCTTCAGTTTAGCATTGATTACGACACTAGCTAATGGTTTTCTATCTTTGTATTTTAGTGTTTTTGTCTTGCATCTCAGGCTTTATTACCTGAATATAGTAGGCAACCTTTCACCGGGGTTGGGGATGGGGGGGGGGGGTGGAGGTTAGAATAAAATTGAATAAAATATTAAGTAGGCCTATTCTCGCAAGTAAAAGATCTGCTTTGCCTCGCCAAAACCGTGAGATAAAACTGGTAATAATTGAAATTTATTGTCTTCTCGACACTGCCTTCAATCATCTCGACCTCGACTCGACTTGCAAACGAACTGTCTCGATCTCGACTCGTCGAGACAGGGGTCGAGAAAAAGTCGAGATTATCTCGTCTCTGCGGCAGCACTATATGTGTATCAATGGTCGTCGCCAACCATAAAAGACGGGACCTGTCTGTTTGCGGTTTTCTTTACTTATTGAGAAGGGGGGAGGGAATTCGCCTACTGGCGACGATTGCTGGAGGGGGGAGCGGGGGTGACCGACTGATTTTAAGAAATTTGTAAAAAAAAAAGGTCCTCAGAAAACTGAAACTGTGGGTGTACAGGGAAAACACCCTCTCTTGAGGCGGGGGGGGGAGGTTAAGTTAAAAATGACGTAATACTGTAGGGGGGGGGGTTAGCAATTGATGACGAGGGAAAAGGGGGGGGGGTTGAAAATGGTCAAGTTCTTGATGACGTAATACTTGAACGTTCCGACCTTTACTGACATTTGGTAGTCAAAGTCCTCTAAACTCCTTGCCGGATTGTACTTATTCACGAACTTACAATACAAAAATAGGCTTCGTAGTATTGTGGAACGAATCGGAAACGGAGTGGTTTCAAAACGTACTGCGCATATTATGAGCCGGGATTAACACTGAGCAGTGTTCCTTTGCTGACCTTCGCTCTGCGCGTCGCTAACACCAATTGAGAAGTTAAGGTTTTGTAGCCAGCCCTACTTTGGTTTAAAAGTGAGGGAGCAATTTTTCTTCTTTGTTTATTTGGCTCTTGGGATGAAAAAATAAATTAACTAAAATAACGCCTTGCGAATTGACACATGCTTGGACTCAGCACAAGGTATATTATTCAATATATTCATTTTGAAATTATTGTATTTTCTGTAGAAATGAT
This sequence comes from Lithobius niger, assembly GCA_023313725.1. Classification (NCBI taxonomy): domain Eukaryota; kingdom Metazoa; phylum Arthropoda; class Chilopoda; order Lithobiomorpha; family Lithobiidae; genus Lithobius; species Lithobius niger. The sequence goes on along the minus strand of JAHWFP010245658.1, from coordinate 39,026 downwards.
TTGTGTTTCACCCTACTGTAGTTTTTTAAGAATCATGTATTACTTTTTGTGTGTGTTGAGTGAAATGTTTATGTAAGAATACTCTTTGTTAAAACATGTGTTAAAACACACAAGCCCTTTCTGCGCTTCGTAGTGGCCTTGGAAATGTTTTGTAAAATTATTAAAAAAATTAAAAAGGCTAAAAACCTACACAGCGAAATTTTTAACATACTTTTTCCGCAAAAGTAAAAACGGACACTAGTTCGACAATGGCCGCACGGGGTCAGGATTTAGTACGACGAACGGTGAAACAAAGGGTATAGAATTGTGTTGGAGACTACTCTTTCATGGCGCTCCTAAGGTAACCCATGATACCTTAAAGCTTAGCTCTTGGAGGTGGGGGGGGGGGGGGTAATGAGGCTTAATGATGCGTCGACAGCTAGGTCATTAGTGCCAACCTCAGCCACAGTGCAGTGGTCCTGGTTACCAATGCGCCACACGTTACAGGGAATGTTAAACAAACCCCAACTTACAAAGGCTAGCTTAGAGCCTGCATCTTAGTGTTGCCTTTGTTTGTTTGCCTTTGTGGCGTTTTCAACTTGTCATCTGTAAAATGAAGATGGAGGTAAAAACTGGTCTTTTAACTCCCGAAATATGACTATCCCAAGTGTTTTGAACTCGTTTTTGTGCATAGAGCTTCGTGCGTGCCACTAGAATTTCACGTATTTTTGCCTTCAAGTTGAAAGCTAATTTGGCTAGAATGTTTTATCAGAAAATTAGCTGAATTGCTCACTTAAAAAAACTTAAACATTAGCTTGGCCACTCATTTTTTTTTTCGGTTTTAGCGTTTTTTATTCAAATCAGAGTTCACGATTCGCATATTTCTAATAACATAAATACAGATGCAAACCTATTTACGTTACCTTTTGGACTTAAATGTCAGACTGCCTGAGCGGGGAATCAAACTCACGACCTTTGAAACCAAAGGCCGAGGGCCTACCGATGAGCCATACTAAAAACGGCTCAGCGGTAGCACCTAACCCAAAGGTCGTGGGTTCAATTCCCCATTCAGGCAGTCTGTCATTTAAGTCGGACAGGCAACGTAAATAGGTTTGCACTTGTATTTATTTAACCCTTCTGAGCCGATTGGCTTACCGTCCTGTTTAATTACTGGTAACACGTGTAGCTAAGTACCTGTGTATACTAAAGCACCGAAATATTGACAGAATGTTAAATACACCCCCCCCCCCCTCCGATCGATGATGATATACCCAAAAATCGCAAGATTGTCGCTGAGGAAGAAGAGGAGAATTACCTTACTAATTCCATTCCGAAATATCATGGAATATCAGTAAAGGCATAAATTGTAATAACAGCAACGTCACAAACTTAAAGGAACGAAATAACAGTCACAGTAATAACAAGCAACGAAACTGTTGCAAACATTGTGAACGGCCAATGAGCAAACAGCAATAGAGCAGCGTCAAGTGACGTCATATTGGCTACGAGACACCATTTGGAAGTAATAGCTACAAGGTGCACTAGATTAAAATGTAACGGAAAACAACGGCATTTCTGGTCAAGACAGTGCTTTGACAGCGGATTTCTTAGGCTTAAAATAACGTAGTTTTCTCCAACAACAAAAATCGCGCGTTGTAGGCTTAAGAAATCCAGTCTAATAGCATTGGCTTCAGTAAGACTACCTTCTTTTCGCCCTCCAGTGCCCCTTGCAGCTAACCCAGTTACTGACTCCACCATAGAGTTATACACAATAATACTATGTTGTGTCACTGCCCTATAGTCGTTGGTTCCACTGTGGTTTTTCGTTTATGGGGGGGGGGGGGCGCAGGATATACAATAGAGTGGAATGAAAAAATAAAATTTTCGAAATTCGAAATGTCATAATGCGGAAAAGTTGCCTTTTGGCATGACTACCACACACAACAAATATTCATCACTCTGAGATCAAGTCTTGAGGTGCCACAAAGGCCTTTAAGTTTAACATTGTACGTCAATGGCGGAACGGCGAAAAAGGTAAAAAATTATGATTTGATTGGCTTAAAATTTAATTTTAACATTATCTTGTTTGATATTACCAGAAACCATAAAAGGTAACCACGATTTCAAGGATTTTTTTTTTCCAGAATAGTCATAATCAGGTTATGGGCCAAAATAGGCAGAAATGGTTATTTCGGTATATCTTTGGTGTTAAATTTTACCCACAGTTTTGAACAAAAATGAAATTCCTTTTATTGACAGCATTGTTTACACGGTTTCCGAGAATTTCAAATGAGGTGATGTTAAAATTAAATTTTAAAAACCAATCAAACCACAATTTTTGCTTTTTTTGCCGTTCAGCCCATTGACGTCCAATGTTAAACTTGAAGGCCTTTGCTTTGAGGCACTCCATGACATGACCTCAGCGTGATGAAATTTTCTGTGTGTCATAATGATGCTAAAAGGCTACTTTTCCGTACGATAACGTTTCGAATTTCAAAAATTTTTATTTTTTCATTCCACCCTAATATACAAGCATATTTATTGTGTGCTCAGCGCATCTTGAGTCCTGGAGGAAGCGGCTTTAATCGACGGCCGCCATTGTTTTTGTAACCATCTTGGATATCAACAAGGCACTCTGCTACCAAAAATATACAATCTATTATCTGTGTTCGTTCTGGGGCGAACTTAAGATAGGCCGCGGACACTATAGGTTCAAGCGCAGAGAGGCTCCTGCATAGGCACTCATTTGTTATCGTCAGGCACAGTCAGAAACAAACTCATTCCTTAGCTAAACGATGCGCAACGGCTGTTTGCTGTGACGTCACCATGAGTTAGCCAATGACGAACGAGAACAACGGCTGTTTGGCCGTCTGATTGGACTAGCACAGTCACGTGATATCCACGTCACAGAAAACAGCCATGGCGTGTGGTATAAGTCTACCTCAATAAGGCCTTAGGCTACTATTTAAGACCAGATTCAACTGAATGCCCCCGATATCATCATCATCCCGGAATCATTTAAATTTTAGAAATTAAAAGCACCAAACGTAGCAAGTCATAAAAAAAGCCTTAAAACGTCACAAAATACACTAAAAACATAACGTTTCGGGGAGTACTGCATCCCGTTATCAAGTGCAAAGAATAAAAAAAATACAAAACACGTTTTATGCCACGTCAAACATGTTTTACAGACAAACAACAACGTTTTAGAATTAATTTAGAAACATTGGTGATTTTATCACATCAACCACCTGTCCAAAACCACATTTTGCCAGAAAATGAAAATACAAAAGAATATGTACCACTTTCGTACGATTTAGGAATTTTACAGCATAAAACAAACCGCCCCCCTCCCCCCCAACCAACCTAAACCCATGCTATAATCCGGACGCATTAGCTTATAAAACGAAGTTAAACGCAACTGCTCCTCAATTCAAACCTCCAATCGCGTAGTAGAGGTCAGCTTTTACCTATTGCTAACCTGTTCTGATCAGGGAAGGTTGGGTTTTGTTTTAAATTTGTTGGTTTTTAAATCTGGAATTATTTTGTGTGTTTGTGCTGGCGTTGACATGGCGTAATACGTGTGGTGTATTTTTTTATTCTTTGCACTAGATATCGGGGAGCAACAATCCCCGAACGTTCGTGTTTTTACTTTATTGTGTGGGATTTTGTGGCTGTTAGTATTCTGTACAGCCGTACCGGCTGAGAAAACTATTGCAACGACTTTGTCCGTCTGTCGCTTTTTTCAACTTCACAAAGGTAACAGTTAGAGACGACCACTGTTTACAACGTTAGATTCAGTGCCAAAAGCTAGTTAAACAACATGGCAAATTAAAACATCGTTACCTCCTTATAGCTAATAGACTTCTTCGACGTAACTAAATTAAATAATAACATTTCATCGTCGAATTGAAATCCTAAAGATTTGTGTTAACGCAGCCGTAAAAACAAAAACATTTTAGCTTCGTTTAAAAGAGTCTTGTCGCATTGTTGCATGAATGAAGAGGCTTACGATCGAACCAAATTCTCCATTAGGCCTATCTGCTACTTACGAAACTAAAACTGCCGTTAAAAAAAATTAGGCCCAAAAAATGAAAATTTGGTCTAAAATCACGTTACCATGGCAACGTCAATAGTTGCTACGAGTCACTGGTGCAGCGTTTCTCCTGTCCCTTCCCTACTACCACTGATCTATATAGGCTACGTTGCGCATTACATTGTAACACTGTAACTGTGTGCGCGGAGGCATACCGTGTTGCAAAAATGAATAGGCTTATCGTATACAATCCAAATCTCTGTTAGTTGCTACTTACGAAATTAAAGTTGTAAATTAGGCCTAAACGCTGACAATTACACCTAAAACGTAAAATAAGCTTAAAAGCTAACACATTTGTAACGGGCAACTCTGATGGTTACTGTTTTTAGATTATATAATAGAGATAGCTGTTGCAATGCGTGATAGAGAAGTGTGCCTCACTATTGGTAGTGGCAGAACTGTACAAAGGACCGGATGGGACTAGGTAGTCGCTGTAGCCGCTTGTTTCTTTTTTCTTTTATGACTTGGAATTATTTAAACCAACCACAAACATTACATTCATACAAAAATTTCTGCATCATTTAAAATTACGCATTTTGAGTGATTGAATTGAGATTATTAAAAACCAAGGGATACACAAGAAACACGAGAAAATTGCGACGTTTCGCGGAGGCTCGTCACCGCTACCAAGCATTAACACACTTTTTCATTTCATAAAAGTACGAATGTAACAATAAATATACGAATGTTGCAGGATAATTCTGAAAATTAAATAATTGATTAGTACATATTATACACAATCCAGTTGCAAATAAAAACAATGCAAGACAAGAACCAATCATGTAAAAAAAAAACAAAGAAAAAAACACCACAATGCTTGTGTGTGTGAGACGTGTTGTACCACCACTCAACGTGCGTGCTGGAATTCGTGGAGAAACAGGCCCGTTAAAAACAAGTGGAGTGGAGTTCGATAGCGCCAATTCCAAAATAAGAATTGTCGGGACCACTGTTTCAAAGGTCGGTGCACTGACAAACATTTAAACCATGCGTTGCAGACAATGTATTTACAAAAAAAAAAGGGAAAAAATGGGTTTTGGAGCTAATTCCACTCTCCATGAAACACTGTAAGGACGAACAATTTCATCGTGTCTAATTGTAATTTTTTTTTGTAATATTCAATACTAACTCGTAACACAATTCTCGTTAACATAAAGGATTTTTTAATTAAATAATTCAGATGAATTCCGTATCGTAGGAGTTATTTTATTACGTAAACACAGAAAGTTTTCGTCTTATAATGCATTTTTTATTGAATAAGTGTAAATGATTTCCACCTAGTGAGACATTTCTTCCTACTAAGTCAATTCGGATGGTATCTACCTGGCAAGGAATTCTGTATTAACTAAATTCAGATGGTTTCCGCCTCGCAAGGAAATCTATATAAAATAAATTCAGATGGTTCCCGTCTCATTAGGAAATCTTTATTAACTAAAGTTAGGAAATCTATATAAAATAAATTCAGATGGTTCCCGTCTCATTAGGAAATCTTTATTAACTAAAGTTAGGAAATCTTTATTAAATAAATTCAGATGGTTTCCGTCTCATTAGGAAATCTTTATTAACTAACGTTAGGAAATCTTTATTAAATAAATTCAGATGGTTCCCGTCTCATTAGGAAATCTTTATTAACTAAGGTTAGGAAATCTATATTAAATAAATTCAGATGGTTCCTGTCTCATTAGGAAATCTTTATTAACTAAAGTTAGGAAATCTATATTAAATAAATTCAGATGGTTCCCGTCTCATTAGGACATATTTATTAACTTAACTTAGGAAATCTTTATTAAATAAATTCAGATGGTTCCGTTTTATTAGGAATTCTTTATTAACAGGGGAATAAGAAAAAATAAATAAATGTGCGGTGTTGTTATGTTTTGCTTTATATTTTTCTCTCTATTCTGTTATAAATACCCATTTTCCTTGTATTGTGAATTTATTATATCAATTGTATTTAGATCAAAGTATTATAATTTTTTTTTCCATTTCGCTTTTCTTCATATTAGTTTTGTTCGACATCCTATGTTTTATAGTTTAATCCTGATTAAGCAAAGAGTTCACTACATACGCTCCTCTGCATCGTAGTGGTTTATGTATACACTATGAAAATAATAATAAAAAATTCCAGATGGTTTCCGTCTCAAAAAAAAATCTTTATTAAATACATTCAGGTGGTTTCCGTCTCGTAAGAAATTCTCCGTTAAATAATTACGGAGATTTTCCTATACGAAACGGAAACCACCAGAATGTATTAAATAAAAGTTTTTTTTTTGGGGGGGGGGGGGGGACGGAAACCATTTGAATTTATTTAATTATGGATTACTTACGCGAGACGGAAAATCTCTGTATTTATTTTTTGAGGAATTCGTCTCGCATAAGGAATTCCTAATTAAATAAATTCAGATGGTTTCCGTCTCAAAAAAATTTTTTTATTAAATACATTCAGGTGGTTTCAGTCTCGTAAGGAATTCTTCATAAAATAAATGCAGAGAATTTCCCTTACGAGGCGGTTAGGAGTTTCTTACGCGAGACGGACAATCTCTGTATTTATTTTATGAAGAATTCGTCTCGCATAAGGAATTCAGGTGGTTTCAGTCTCACAAAAAAAAATCTTTATTAAATACATTCAGATGGTTTCCGTCTTGTAAGGAATTCTTTATTGGCAAATTCAGATGGGTTCTGCCTCGCAAGGAATTATTTATTAATAAATTCTGATGGTCGAGAATACTTCACATGCTCAGTAACCAGATTGAACGTTTGGCGTACATTGTCCGAAATATTTTATGTATATAT
>JAHWFP010245658.1:12508-31761 GCA_023313725.1 Lithobius niger | reverse complement strand
GTGAAGTATTCTCGACCATCAGAATTTATATATATAAACGCAAAGAATTCGTTATTCCGTGTCTGGTGAACACATCAATGGCAGTGCCATGGTGAGGTTATTGGAAGCACAGGGCAAATTTTAATCTGAGACCCCAACCTCCATGCAAAAATTGTGTATTTTCTCTTCCTGGGCTTCCCCATCCCCTCGACGAATTCTTGGCTATAATACCACGAATGCTTTTACGAAATCGATAATTTGTGCGTTTTACCACGAAACTCCTTTCCAGATTTAATTTATCGAGACTGAAGGTCGAGGGAAATTTGTTGGAAAGGAGTTGAGTGCTAAAACTCAGAAATTATAAATTTCATAGAAGCACGAGTGGAATTCGGTTAGAGAATTTGTGTTTTTCTTTCCGCAAAACGATTCTCAGAAGTGATTTCGTTTTAGGGTTTCACTTTCGATTTGCAGGGGAATTATCATACGTAATATCCCAAGAGCTAAGGAAATTATCGATATTTTTTTTCAACTCGAGTGTTTTGCTCTCTATAAACTCAGGAGTGCTATTTAGGCAGACATTAATTTCACGAGTGCGTAGCACGAGGGAAATTATCTGCCAATAAATAGCACGAGTGAGTTTAATGGGCCAAAACACGAGTGTTGAAAAAAATTTGATAATTTCCGATAGCTCCCGGGGTATTTAGTTAGAGAATTTCACGTCATATTTCAGTATTCAGCACTCTAAATTTCGTATGCAACATTTAAAAATGTTATAAAAGTCTCGCTGCCGTCCAAATATCGGCGCGCCGATTGGCACTACGGCCGCCAGGAATAAAATTGATATTTGCCGCCGCTGAAGAATTTTTCATTGGCGCACACCTCCAAACTTTTTACTTAAAAAAATTCCGTAATAATAAATGAATAAATGCAGTATATAATTTTATTTTTTCTAAAATTGCAAGAGTAAATAAAAAAAAAACAATCAAATACTGACTGTAGTCGAGCGTAATAAATTTCAAAACGGTGTTCAGAATTTGTTGCTAGGTTACGTTGACGTTAGGCCTAACGACAGAGCGGTTAACGGGTTTCGGCACCGGCTTCTACGCGTGATTGCAGGCGTTGCTAGGTTACGGAAATAAACGACACAGTGCGTATTTCGAAAGAAAGGCCTTCCGGACTGTTACTGGTAGGAAAATACATACTTTTATTTGAAATGAATTGAACAAACGTATCGTAACGTGTAAACTGTGTAACGTTTGAAGCGAGTGACTACCAGAAGTGTATCAACTTCAGAAAGCGCTCGCCATGTTTTGCACGGTTTAGCGTTACGCTGCGTCGACCAATGAAAGCTGCAGGATAGTGCCTAACTGCTTTAGTTTTAAATTTAGCCAATGAACATCGACTTACAGTGGTAATCACGGCTTACGGCAAGTCAAGCCAAATCCATTTGTGCCTAAACGCTGTTGATAAGCAACTCCATTCCAGATCAATTTTGTTCAATCAATCGATCCTGGCGGGGACTTTGCCAAGATCCCCTTTCCAGGGGTTCGACCAGATCCGCAAACCTCCAGAAACCAGGTTGAACTCTCTCACAACTCAGCCACGATGACCACAAATTCCAATTCAAATTCATGAGTCAGTTTCAATTCCAACCGAGTCACTGCCATGTTTCAATTCAATTCAAATCATTGCCATGTTCTGTATATTTGCTGTTTCAGATCGTTTCCAATCACCTACTTTTCGTTTCTCATTCTGACAAATCAATTCCCAATTCACTGACTTAATGTGGATCAAGGCTTATACTTTGATCCACATTATGTTTGCAGGAAACTGATCGTATGAGTGCAAAAAACACGTAAATATCCCACTCGTATAGACTCGTAACAGAACTGTATAGAGTATACAAGTGTGATATTAACATGTTTTTTGCACTCATAGTGGAAAGAAACGTAGCGTCATGCAGTCAGTTTCCTGCAAACATAATGTGAAACAAACTAGAGTGTGCGCGGCCTATCTTGAGTTCGCCGCACAACGAACACAGATAATCGATTGTACGTTTTTGGCAGCAGAGTGCCTTGTTGATATCCAAGATGGTGACAAAAACAATGGCGGCCGTCGATTAAGGCCGCTCCCTCCAGGAAAACGTAACCGCTCATAAAATACTTCCAGGACTCAAGATACGCCGCGCACACAATATACTTCCAGTCAATTCGCGGTTGATTTATTCCAAAAGGGGAGGGGCAATGCTCCCTACCTCCTCCCCCCCCCCCCTCCATCTGTGCACGCCACTGTCCCTGTGATCCCATTTGCTCATTTCCAAGGTAGGTTTTATAATAAAAATAACTGGAGCCTATAAAGGTAAGTTCTAGAATTAATTTTACAAAACAAATTGCTACTGGAATCGTTACCGCTTCATCCATTAAGACAAATTCATCCAAAAACTTGTATTTTTTCCCCACCTAATGTAAGGTGAATTTCATTAATACATGCCCTACTCTACGATTCGCAACGAAAGCTCTTGTTGTTGTTCTTCAGTCAAATTCTAGAACCGTTTAGTTTTCATTGCCAGTTTTGAAGACGTCTTTGAGAACGAAGAATTGCAGTCAACAATCTGTCGATTTCCCCGTACCGTCGGCTTTCGATTTCGTTAATTTCTCTTTGCGTGTTTGCATTATTTATATTTAATGAGCTTAATGTCCTTTGTTATTGAATACCAAGGCACCTCGACGCATCTGCGGGATCGAGCCCCGCACGACGGGAAACGCATGCCGAATTTCGTAATTCGGGGACTGAACGGAACTGAAATTGAAACTACGGCTGAAAAACAACCTATGACGGAGAAGGTTATAAAGTCACATTGTCGCTGACAAATAAATTCTTGCGCGTTCCCAGTAGCTGACAAGTAGTCATTGAACTTTCAATTCTTAAAACAGTCATTAAAAAAGCATTATCAATAGACGTGTAAGTTGTCTTGACACGAGTACAATTTTTTTTAATCTTTACGAAATCCGATTATTTGTGGATACGTGGGGATCAAATAAAAACTAGCTTGCTCATGGTAATAGAGATGGACCTACAATTGCATAAAAACCATACAGAATTTAATTTTCGAAAGAACATTGCTTTCTTGGTCACAATAAAACAAGGTATGCACAATTAAACCATAATTTGGTCAATCGGCCAATCACCAAATAATGGCTATTGAATTGTGCATACCTTGTTTTATTATGACGAAGAATCAATGTTCTTTCGAAAATCAAATGCCGTATGATTTTTATGCGCTTGTGGGTTCATACCGGTTACCAGCAGCAAGCTAGTTTGTGTTTTAAAATCTTCTTTATTCCAAACAAATTAATGCCCTTTTCGGCGAAGGAAAGCCCAGCTGAAACAATACGCAACAATGTAAAAACCCATTGTCGCCGGGAAAGCCCGCACTTTCATATGAAGGCGGGAAAAGTGCGGGCATTCCCTAGGGAATGCCCGGGGTTTGAAAAACAGCTTATTTTAACAAAACAAAACAAAAAAACACGTTTGAAGTAGCAAAGCACTACATTACAATGCCGTTACATTTACAAAAGATTACGTAATGATTGTAAAATAGTTACAGTTTTTAATCACCAAATGTTTGACAGGGTTTTCATTTGTAACACTCCGGCCTGATACATTTGCTACGACGTTCAAAATACCGATGATATTTGCTTGCATACCACGGCTACTTTTCTTGTACTGTTGTAAGGATTTCAAGTTACGGTGGCCAGTTGTTTGCACTATGAGCTGCTCTTCTACGTTGGGTCGATACAAAGTTGTTGCTGACACGAATGTTGTGATTGCTTAATTAGCCATCCAACTTAGCAATTGGCATCTGTTGCAATATTTTTGACGATGTTGCCCGGAACATTTTTACCCACGGGGCGGTTGTAATACAAAATGTTATTACTGATTTCTTTTTGGCGCAAAAATACACAACCTCAGTATTTGCATGTTCGGGCCAATAATTTTGATACAGTCTGTACACGTTGCCAGGACAACGAGAAAGATTGTCGGGAAGAGAAAATGCGTTGACTCTCTTTTGTTGCACTTTTATATGTTTTAAATAAATAAGCACAAATTCCTGTAAATTACATGAAAGAAAGAGGAAAACAAGCCAAACAGCAAAAATAATACACTAGAATTGACGTAGTAGAGTAAGCCACCTTTGGAGTGGCATGACCCGGATTCAAACTAGCAACCCAATTCGTCCCTAGATCATATAGCTGTTCGGCTTGTTTTCTTTTTTCCTTTTATATGTTTTAACCCACGTTGATTTATTTTTGAAATGTTTAATATGTATTCAAGGTATTCTCGCCCATTTTCATTTGACCTGCCAAAAGTTTGCTGTCTTTATGTTAAAGCTCTGTCCTGAATTTTGCCACGCAACGCACAAACATGCACATCGAAAAGTACAAACACGGAATACGATAAGGCACTTTGATCATCAGTAGCCTACCAAGAAATTTAATTTCCCGCAACACGTTTTTCGAATCTTTACCAATAATGTAAAACAATGGCCCGTTATTTCAAGAACGTAACAATACCACGTTCTTTCAAAGCATAGAACGTCTACCAACAATAGCCGACAATGGCAACGAGCTCTTCGCCGTAATGGGCATTAAGTCGGATAATGACCGAAAACCTTGTGCATTCCTAAACAATGGCCCTCGGGACGCTGCGCGCCCTCAGGCATTGTTTAGGAATGCCCGCGGTTTTCGGTCATTATCCTTTACAGAATTCCGTCAATATCATGAAATGCATTGGTGATCGAGTTAGTTTCATTGCCAACTCAGCATTTTGTATCGTCGTCAGACCTGTACAAACGGGAGAGACGGAATCATGGGGATAAAATCTTCCACAAAATACATCCCCGGAATAAAATATCCTGTAAATAGTCCACGGAAAAAAAATCCCACGGGAAAAAAAATGCCCCAGAAATTAAATTTGCCGGAAAAATCCTCATGTTTAATAAGCAAGATCTGAGGACAAAACTTAAAATAAAAATATCAAAAACTATTAACTCATCATATTAAAGAAGCATTCCTACTTAAAAGAACGCGCTATTGGTTGTGGTTTCTGATATTACACACAGCTATAATCTCTTCCACATTATGTCTGCAGGAAATGGACTGTATGACGTCATATTCCTTGCACTTTGAGTGCAAAAACATACACAGACTCTATACACAGTTAATGTTAGAGTCTACGAGTGGGATATTTGCACTCGTAGTGGAGGAAAACGCGGCGTCATACAGTCAGTTTCGTGCAAACATACAGTGGAAAGACTAGCCGCAGATAACGCGGCAGCGCTAGTGAAGCAGACACATCGCGTACCCAACGATAGTTATCAAACTTTAGATACAGTTTCTTTTAGACGTTCTTCCAAACATTCTTTCACATTTTTTGGCATCGGCCTTTAAATTTTCGACGAAATGCAGGTTAGACGTACATTTAGACGAACATGTACCTTTAAAAGTGCATCAAAGAATATGCCTAGTGTAACTTATTCCTACCATACTAGGCATATTCGCTCATGATTTTGAAATTTTTCTTGGTGAAACTTAATCTAACAAAACTTATTCTTATTAAATCCTCGAAATTGAATTTCTGGCGGGTTTGATTCCGGAATCAATTTTCCAGGGGACGATTTTCCTAGGAATGTTTTACAGTGATTTGTTTTCTGTGTTTTTTATTCCAGTGATTTTCTTTACGGGGAAAACTGTGACGAGTTTCAGCCTTTTTACTTCTGTCCCCCAATACACGTTGTTCGTAACACATTTACGATGGACAGTATGAATTTTACAGTAGGTAAACAGACTTTGTCATTAAAATACAATGGAGTGAAGACATTATTGACACACGAAACTTTACATCTTAACTGCTGTTACCTTACCTAACCTAAGCCAACCTAACAAAACCTAACCGTACCTTACCTAGCATGTTCTCTAACACATTTCTCTGCTTCAATCTGAGTTATATTAGGTTTACAAGTGTGGTTTCCTTCAGACAAAACTTTACCTTCTGAACTCGTGAGTAAATTTCCACTGCAATGCGCTTCACGACAAATCCAGCGTTTGTTTTTTTTTTTGGGGGGGGGGGGGATAAAACAGAATACCTGCCATTTCCCTAAGGATGATTTGGAAAGATTTTAAGCAAGGATGAAATAGGAATAGATGACCAGGTTCAGGTTTTCCAGGACAATTCTAATGTTTTTCGAGAATTATTCCGATGTTTCTCCACTCCAGTTTTGATATTTTTCCCGGATTGGGCTAGCCTAAGTGTTGTCCGTTATTCTCCCCTCCCCCTCTCTTCTACAACAACAACAACAAAAAAGAGAATGTTAGATAATTACATTTATCTTGGAACATTATTTTAGTGGCCATTAACACGCGTTAAAAAAAAAAAACAATGTTTTATCTCACAATCAAAGCTAACGGTTAAGCTCCCTCATTTCTTAGTCAGTTTGCTGCATCGTATTTGTTTGCAACTTCAATTTCTTTGGTTTTAAATGTTTTTATTTTCCGACCATTTTTTTTTCAGCTATAAACAATTACTCTCGGCTCTAGGTGGTGCTGCAATTAGAAAAGTTCCTTGAGAAGAGACTTGTCATAATGTTTCAAGTTCACTGGCTTCTCGGCACCCTAGGAGAAAAAAAAACTAATTCGCATAGACCAACTTGGCCTATTTTCGCCTTCCTAGGTAGGCTACCTAACGATTGCTAAATAAATATTCGTTAATGGAAATTATGGGCCAAACTCAAATATGGGCCTACTAACGTATGGCCCATGATTGTTAGTAGGCCATATTCCCCGACTGCTGCTGTAGTCTGTAGCACGTGGGGGAAATAATCGTCCTCCATAACGGCTGACCAAACATTGGTGGGCTAATGCAAATTGTGGTTAATATTATCGGCTATAATACCCCAAGTGCTTCTATCATATCGATAATTTGTGTGTTTTAGCACAAAACTCCTTTCCAGATTTAATTTCGAGACCGAATGTGGAGGGAAATTTGTTGAAAATGAGTTGTGCTAAAACACCCAAATTATACGTTTCATACGAGTGGGATTCGGTGTGAGAATTTTTGTTTTCTTTCTGCAAAACAATTCTCTGAAGCAATTTCATTTGTTTCGATTTCGATTTTGATTTAATTTAATTTTGATTTTTGATTTACGATGTTTAGTTTTATTACGTTTACGATGTTTTCCTCTACTTGGCATAGCGGTACTAGGGCGGGGGGGCCCCCCCCATCGCGTTTCGTTATCCTGCCTGTAATTTCGTCTGCTTCAGCGTTGATATTTCGTATTAAGGAGGCCTAAACTTCTCTTCGTGTTTCCGTAAAAGTCCGATGATTGGCGAACGTGACGTCATTTCCCTAATATGGGCATAATGAGAATGAAAGCGAATCGCGTCCTCTGAGTGCGATATACTATATAGATCTGTGGTTTGTTTGTCGACGACCATTCAGCAACGAGTAAAACTACGATCTATATAATTACTGAACCAGAAAGCTCTGGTGTAGTCTTTTCATCTTGGTCTTTTCAGTGTTAAGTCGGCAGGTACCCGTTTCGCGAAAGAAAACAAAAAATATTCTCAATAAGACACCCATAATAAACAATAAAATCTCAAAGCTGCAAAAAGGTCTGCAGCAGGGTGGGTAATCAGGGTAATGCTGCTTCTGGAAAACGCGAATGGGGTAAACAATATCTGCTTGTATCAACGGCAACACAGGGTGACATGTGTTCGTCTCTCCAAGCCGGCGTATCATCGCGCCTACCGAGCAAACGTATCGGAGCTTGAAAAAAACCACGTGTAGTAGCGATACTACGTTCGGAAATCGATGAAGTGATCGTGTTCGGGGAGGGGGAGGGGCAGTACTTAAAGTTGAAGGACGTATCATTTTCCGTGTTCTATTCAAACCGTTTTCAGTTCGTTACCATACAAGAAATTTGAACCAGCGACGAAGATTCAACTCGAGTGCCTAGCTTTATAGAATTTGTAGGGGTTGGGGAGGACAATTTGCAATTCTGAAAAGTCCCTATTGAATCGTGTTCGATTCATTCCTATTAGTTCTGTCCGAGTTTTCAGAGGGCGCCACGCGTTCCACCTGGTAATTTTAGCTCATTTTTCAGCCAAATTCGAAAGTAAACTAAACTGCAACAATAAGCTAAACTAAAAAATAATTAAATAAAAGCTAGTTTCGTTTAGTGTAGTTTAGGTTAAAAACTGTGTGGAAATTCCCACATAGAACACATGGCGCCCTCCATAAACTTAGACGGAACTAATACGAATGACTTTCATATACGAATGACTTTCATATACGAATGACTTTCAATACGAAAGACGTTTCAGTAGGGGCCTCAGTCACAGATTCTCCTCCACAACCTTATAAATTCGTGATTACACTTAGCTACACTCGTAGCTACAACCAGGTTTAAGACTGTATGCATGATTTAAAAAAAAAATCTCAATTCAAGACCGTTATCAATGGAATTAAAGGTAAAAAAAAAATCATTACAACACGGATTCACAGGAAAACACACCACCCATCTTGACCTGAAGAAAACCAGGTTAGGGTTAGTAAAAAAGGCGGGTCAAAACCGTTCCGCCATGTTTGTTTTTTTTCCAATCCCCCCCTCGCCTTCTATACCCCCCCCCCCCCCCCCTTATTGTAGAATACGGGTTTGACCCATTTTTTATTGACCCCTAGCCTGGTTTAATTTAGGTTGAGATGAGTGTTGTTCTTTCCTGAGAACCAACGATTTCCACTTTTCTTTCTTGTACATCGATCTAGCTTCATTAACATCAAGTCCCCTGATTATCCTTCGGTATTGGTCGAAAGTCGTAGTACGACCATCTACCACAGTACCAAATTTAACATTGTGAGCTAGATCATTCTCAGCTAGCCTACCACCTACAATTCAACTGTTACAACTACTGCCTGCCAGTGTATCGCATGTATATACATACACACCTTTGTAACAACAGTGTCAGCTCGAGGTTGCCTGGCCAACTATTGTAATAGTTTATCTGTACCAACAATAACCTTAACTCCCAAGACTCATATTCCATTCGATGCCTGCACTGTGACCAAGGTTGGCGATTATGACCTAGCTGTCGACGTGCCATTATGCCTCACTCCCCCCCCCTCCCACCCATTCGATGCTGTGACCAACGTAAGTCAACTTTGGTAAATATTAACTAGAGATGATCCGCCGTATTTCCCCCAAACATCCCCATTTACGTCATCAGTTCCCCGACCTGTTCATCCTAATCATCCCCATTTTTTGGTAATTAATAAGCAGGATTATTTCAAAGACAAACGAGCTAGACCATCTATATTAAAACAGGACCAATAAACAAGTAACGACGCACTACGGTTCACGAATTACTTATTCATTCTTTACCTGAACGATCCAACAAGCATTTCATCTAATTCCGTCAACAAATCCACGTCTCGGCATTCCTGATAATGGTTATCGGTTGAGATTGAAACGCCGTGCTATAGCGCAGTGACATTTGCCGCCATATTGGCACCAAATTGGCACCAGTATGGGTTTTGGAGGGCATAACTACAAGGTGCACTACATAAAAATGGAGGGAAAAACAACGGAAGAGCGGATTTCTTAGGCTTAAAATAACGTTGTTTTCTCCAACAACAAAAATCGCGCGTTTTAGTCTAAGAAATCACTCTTCACAGCATCGGCTTCAGTATGACGCCCTTCTCTTCTCTCTGCAGTGCCCCTTGCAGCTAACCCATTAAAGCTCCAGAATAGAGTTATATACAGTAATACTACGTCGTGTCACTGCTCTACAGTGTTTATTAAGGCCGTTAAAAATTAATTAAGTGGTTCTTTTTAGGTTCTTCTTTAAGTGGTTTTTTTAGTACGACTCCCGAGAACAACTATTAATTTTTAGCGGCCTAATGTAAACAGTTTTTGATTTTATTTAATGTTACGTAAACTAGGGTGGGGGGGCGGGAGGAGGCAAATTTGACGCTCACACAGCGTAGGATATAAAGCCAAAAGTAAAATAAGACAAGAATTTCGATTTGCAAGTGAAAAAAAAATTAAGGAACTTTACTTTAATTAAGTAAAGACCATACGTTCGAACCTGAATCGCCAGCCAATTCTTTCAAAGCCAGAGCCCGAGTGTGACACAGAGGGGGAACAGCGACTCCGCATGCATTACAGGGAAGCCAATCCCTCCCAGCCAGGCGGAGCTTTCTCTTTCCGTTGGCCCGACGTTGTGTCATTATTCAATTCACTCCCGCTTCCAGAGCGGAAGGCAGGCGCATTTTCAGTCAGCTGAAAATGCCTTTGGATCAACCGACCCCATTTTTTTTTTTTTTACTTTTATTTATTTTTTTATTTTGTCACCTGCCAAGGAGATAACCATGTTTGGAAGCCCGCTATCCGTACACATTATTATGGAAGCTTACGCCATTACGCGTAACAAAAGGCTCGTATTATGAACCAGTGAATCGTACCCCAGCATCGAAAAATAGAAAGCTCCCTTCTAATATTTTATAGATCCGTGGTCTGCACTTCCGGTAATGACGTAGACGATTCATAACGACTTCCACTGGCAATGACATAACGCTTTCCCTGATACGAGGTTCTGCACTTAGAAAAACGTCCATAAGTAGAAATGCAAAACCTCGTTACTAAAAAAACCACGGTTTTTAACTGCTTCGTGCTTTTGGCAACAAACTCTAGAGGTTCAAATGCTTCAAAGGGTTTTGCAGCGAGCGTTAACCTCTCCTGGTAATCTGCCCGACGAAATCTAGAGGGATCCATGCTTTAAACAATTAAAAGCAATTCTGAGGCTTAAAATTGCACTTCTTTGAGCACCACAGAGAATTATTTAAAGAACAGCCACCATGTGCATGGGAGGCAGAACCTTACAGTTAAGAGGTCTAGCTGTCAAATTATTGGCCAATCATTGACGAGTTTTAACACGTGACCATTTAAGAGTCTTTTGATTGGTTGACTGATATATACAAGGTTTTGCAGGTATACGGCGGATATGAAAAACGCCATAAAACAAAAATCCTGAAAAATGCAGATACGAGGTTTTGCAGTTTAGGCGACGATAATTAACGAATAGCCAGCATTTTTCTAAACTGCTCTTTTTATCGAAATGGCGTGCTGTAGTTTATTGGATTTATTTATATTTTAGGCTTCTTTATTGGATTTATTAATATTTTAGGTTTCCTTGTAAAAGACTACCAGGATAGTCGAAAATTTAGGAAGGAAAAGTAACTTAAGTCCCAACTTGTCGCATCATAACTCTTCCAAACGTACACGGAGCTCTGGCGGTATCTGCGGATACTAATACCTCTGCTAATGATTTTGCCTTCGAAGCACCACGAAGACCAATCATTATGAGAGGTATTAGCAGCCGTGCGCACGATTGGAAAATGCGAGCTACGATATCGTAACTTCCAAATCTATGCACGCAGCCTGTACGAAAAACATAATTCAAATTCTACCTAATCCTGTCCAGTGTAGGATTGAGATAGGTCGAGCCTCCCAGGAATGGACTGGGAGGGGCCTCGGGACTCCTAGCCCAGGAAGGGTGGGGGGGGGGGGGGGGGACACGCCGCAACTTAGTGTATTTCGATGGAATATATGTGAATTTGAAGCGTTATTCCTGAAACTTACTGATATAATTTTTTTTAGGAATTCACTTCAAATTTTTTCAGCAAAAGGTTATTTTAACAGGGGTCTTCTATGCTGTGTATGTGTTCGGGGGGGGGGGGGGGTAAGGGAGCCGGCGCGGAGCCCTTTAAGCTAGCGTATTCTAAAGAAATCAGCGTGAATTTGAAACGTTTTCCAACTACTTAGAGATGCAAATTTCACACGAATTTCATCTCAAATTTAAAAAAAAACAAAAATGTTTCTTTGAAACAATGGGCTTCCTGTACTTGGGGTGGGGAGAACCTGGGCGGAGCCTTGTAAGCCAACATATTTTAATGAAATCAACGTGAGTTTCAAACGTTTTCCTGCAACTTATACATGCATACAAATGAATTAAAAAAATTTTCAAAATGTTCTTTGAACAAGAAACCTCCTGCAGTGGGGGGGGGGGGCTCCCCGCAAATCCCCGGGTTCCCGGGCCACCCAATCCGACCCTGATTTGTGATAAGGTTTGTTTTTTTTAAATAAAAAAAAAAGATGCTGCCAATAATTCATCGAAATACGGCCAATAATTTTAAACGTGTTTATGTTTTAATTCAACCTTATCATGAATGTAAGTAACGAACGAAAACCATAAGGCTGATTTGGCTGTAACAAATTGTAACAAGCACAGTAATGATGCACGTATTACAGTTTTCCTGCCCATGCTATAAATCCGTTGGAGAGGGAGGAGGAGACGCGAGTGGATTCAATTACTAGGTGAAGGTTGGCGCGTCAATCATTGCCGGATGTTTTTACATTGTCTGGTTAATTACGGTAATAGAAAGTGGATATTAGGTTTTCTATAAAACTCAGTATCGAGCTATGGCTAGCATCGTGGATGATTATTTTCGCGGCAACCAAAACAACGGAGGGAGGAGCGGATGAGATTCGGAAAATGACAAGAAAGAACTTTAAGCCTAAATATACCAAAATACTAATTCATGCTGCGATACCTATAGGACGCATCTCAAACAAAGCTGTACAGAATTGTATTTCATTTAACAATGTTAAACACTGTTATATTATTTACAGTAACCGAGATCTAAATATCACGGCCGAACCATAGGAGTTGAGTTGTGTTTGGATGGATAAGCAACTCCCAGCTCAAATGCATAGCCGAAGTGCGTACTCTTCGATGGCAAGCGTGACTCACGAATGTACCTAGAATACAAAGCGCGTCTGCCACTTCCGCCTGACCAAACCGCCATGAGGTATTCGTGGTTGATCCGCTTGCAGACGAATGGAATTCCACCGTAGGCGGTGGAATTTTCTGTGAAATACGCCCTGTATACGTTGTTTATGATGTATCAAACGTAGGTAAGATAAGAGATTGTTATATTGCCAGGCGAAGGTGCCATTGTGTTTTGTAACAAAGTTTCACAGTCGAACGAAACCCTAACGCCGATTGTTGGGGAAGTAAATATCGTATTTTTGTAGCACACGAGACGGGGTGCTTATGAATGCATGATATTTGCAAGAAAACCAGTGTAGAATGAGTCATCTTCTTGTGACAACAGTAAGTTTAACCAAGTTAAACTGTCGTAGCAGCAGAAAAATTGAAAAAATTATTAAATCCAATTTAGTACCGTATACCAGTTTAGTACTGCGTTATAGGCGTCGTCTGCTTTCTCCGCCATGTTGAAAGATGGTTTAGAGGGATTAAACCAAGGGCGTTGGGTGCAAATTTTCGATCACGCGGCCGCGAGTGCCGATTGGCGTGGCGGTACGTCCTTTGATGCCGCGCTTTTAAACTTCCGGTTTAGTCAAGTTGCTTATCCACCCAGACACAACTCAACTCCTATGGCCGAACAAACAGCAGCAAGCCAACGAAACCAACACTGATCTTTACGATCGTATCTGGATAGCCCCGCCACCATGAGCTAGGTTTACTGTAGAAACTATACAAGTAGCATCCAAGTTTTAAAACGTTTGAAATTGGCAGTAAAAGTGGGTTTTTTTTACCACTTGCAATAATTTTTTTCTGCATACCTCACAGTAAAAGAGCTTTCATTATGGTTTATTGTAGATAATAGCTTTGTGTGGCTCATGTAGTGCTCGGGGCCACTAGACTTGTAAACCGGACTCCCTTTCCAATCGGCTACTGAACATCGGCTTCTGCTGCACTAGTAAGTACGTCAAACCAAAATAGAAGAAGCCAGAAAGGTACAACAAAAAAACACAAAACAGCAAAGTTTTGGGTCGGAAAATTGCCCGTTATCAATCACCACATTTCACGCAAAAAGTGAGCGTCAATACATAAAACACACTTCAGGGGTAATCCACTCAATTACAAACATCAATCATATTTTAAAATCTAAAAATAAAAAGGACCTAAGCTGGGCAGACTTATCGCCCAATTGACGCGCTATGTTTCGCGGGAGATGGTAACTGCGATAAACACCATCTTGATCGACAGTCAACAATCAACAAGCAATTGACGCTCCGTAAGTGGCCGTCGACACCAATGACAATCCGGAGGGGTAACAGCCCTAAAAAAGAAGCAATGAGTAAGATTGGTGTTACCAATACGCAAACGGGTTAACACCGCCTGTTCCCGACGACTACGGCAATTTTAGGCCTAAAAAACCACTCTCACAGCATTGGCATGACCGACGACAACATTGTTTATTGTTTGTACTAGGGACGTTTGATTAGATGCAGATTTGGTAGGATCGACCCACTCAGTGTTAACCAGCAGCGCGAGAAACAGTACGAGATTTTCGCGAGATGCATCCGCAAGACAGCCACGCTTCTGAAGTTGCTGTCGTGGTTCACGGCATTTTTACTGATTCTGGCATCTCATTGGTTCTTATGTTGCTGGCCAATAGGATGAATCAACGCAAAGCTCTACTAACGAACGAAAAAATACTCGTTATCAACTGTAACCCCAGGCCGCTTCAAACATTTAAATCGTTTTTAAAATGTTTTACGTTAGTTGAGGGACGGATAATCCCGATGGGTTTTGCTCCCGTAAATAAAACCAAATACCAAGCTACCTAAATCGACAATGCGACTTAAATTACGCAGCGTTTGTTGCATCGTGTCAACAGACGGGCAGCATCGTCACAATCGGACATCTTAAAGAAGGCCGCTGTTTTGATGTCACAAATGGGGTACCTTGAGAAATCTCGCCCGTCTATACTTTACGACCAGCACTGCTGTAGCTCTGACGTGCTGCATTGAGTGGACCGACCCCAATAGTCAAACGTTTTTGGTTTGTACCTCCAGTTTATGCCTCCATTACAGTCCTCCCTAAGCTGTGGGGAGAAATAGTACAGATTTGGACTTCATTCTCCGTCCGAATTTTGTTAACAGCTATTTTGAGGCTTTATTCAACTACATATGTGGAGTTGACTATGTAAAACATTAGGATGTTGACTCCGCCCTGAATTTAGCAAGAAGTAGGCTAACAACTGCTTACGATGCTTTCCTTTATATCTAGCACATGGATCCAGAAATAGTCACTCTATTTTAGTCTTCTGTACAGTCGAGACTATAGCCACGACTTTCTCCGTCCGTCCGTTGCCTTTTTCAGTGGTATAGTCAAGTGGATTTTAAAAAACACGGCAAACTAAAAACATAGTTGCTTCCTTACAGCTAATATATTTTCTCGACGTAACTCATTTGATCGTCGTATTTAACCACCACAGGAAGACAAGCAACCGTAAAAAAAAACAAAAGGATTTCGTTAACGACACAGATTAGCTTCATTTAAAAAAAACTCTCGACATCGTGTTGCATGAATGAATAGGCCTATTCTCTAATCCAATTCGCCGTTAGCTCCTAGTTACGAAATTAAAACGGCAAGTAAAAAAAGGTCTTAAAATTAGGCTTAAAATCACGTTGCCATGGCAACGCGAGTTCTCGGCACCGTGTTGCATAAATTAATAGGCCTACTCTCGAAGCCAATTTTCCGTTACCGCTACTTACGAAATTAAAACGGCGCGTAAAAATCAGGCCTACAAGCTGACAATTAACGCCTAAAATCTAAAATAAGGCCTAAAAACCAACACATTTTTAACCGGCAACTCTGGTGATGACTACTTTTGATTATGTAGAGATAACTGTTGCACTTGATAGAGAGGTGTCCGCTACAACATTTTCGTTGAAAACATGGCAGAAGTGCACAGAAGACCGGTTGCAACTAGGTAGTCGCTGCAGCTACTTGTTTAATCTTAGTTTGCCTCTAAATAAAAGCTAAAATCGTGTATAGGGCCTAAAAAAGAACACTTGTTAGACTTTAAAAAAATCTGCTCACCTACAGCCCACAAATCAGTCGCACTAGAAAAATATCACGAGAAACTTGTACGTTTAAATAGGTTCCTGTCTCTGACAGTACGTCGATACAGACGCCAACGAGAAAAGTACGTTTATAAAAAAAAAAAAAAATACCATTTCGTCAGAATGATATGGGATGGTTGTTGCGTGACATGATAGCAAACGTTGCAACACGGATTAAGCAGGTTGTACCAAATCACGTCTGACAACAAACCGATCGTTCACAGGCAGGACGCAATATGGATTGCGCAAAATTCGTAGGGACGGAGACACACATTCAATTTCTCTGTCACATTTTTTAATATTTTTTTTCAAGTAGAACCCATCCTCAATTCGTGAATCAGAAAAGCCATTCCCAAGTCCTCCGCTGAAAATATTGCAATAATCTTATAAAAATAATTTTGTAAGAATAATCTAGTAAGCGCAGGTTGCACTTACTACATGTAGTTTAATTGCTCTAAACTTTCGGACATAATTTTCACTCCCTCAAGAATCGAACTGGCTTTCCATATGCTAATCATCAACCATCAATCATTAACTGAGAAATGTGAGTAACGTACTTTTACGAGCAGATCCGCTCAGCCATTGATAGTCGGGAAGGGGAAAAGGCGCTAATTAATATTTTGGACCACTATCGAATGACGGCGAACAATTGACTTGACAGGATCTATAGAGCAGTGACACGACGTAGTATTATTGTATATAACTCTATGCTGGAGCCTTAATGGGTTATCTGCAAGGGGCACTGCAGAGAGAAACAGAAGGGCGTCATACTGAAGCCGATGCTGTAAAGAGTGATTTCCAGACCTAAAACGCGTGATTTTTGTTGTTGGAGAAAACAACGTTATTTTAAGCCTACGAAATCCGCTTTTCCGTTGTTTTCCCCTCCATTTTTATGGAGTGCACCTTGTAGTTATGCCCTCCAAAACCCATACTTGGAGCCAATATGGCGCAAATGTCAGTGCTCTATTGAAGTAAACTATTGAAGCCCACTCATTCTCTGTTTTGTCCCAACCGATTAACGGTACTATGGGAAAGTTCCGCATTTCAAACCAGCAGAATTCTCCAGTTTCTGCCAAAAACAGGATTAAAAATAAAATAGACCACCAAATGGTGAAAACAAGTGAACCCTTTTAATCGGTTTTGTCTCAACCGGCTGAAGGTATTACTGAGGAAATCTTCAACATTTCAAAACAAAACATTCACTCTATCGTGTCCAACAAAAGCAGACGGAGATTTTTGTTAAATGGCCTATGAAAAGGTAAAAAATAGTGAAACCTTGTTTACTCAGTTATGTTTCAAACCACTAAAGGTATTACGAGAAAACTTCCACATTTCACAGCAACAACATGCTCCAATTTCTGTCAAAGGCAGACAATTTTTTTAATGGCCCACAAAAAGTTTTTAAAAAAAAGGGAAATATTTTACTCAATTTTGTGCCAAACGACTAGCAGCAGCAGCATTCTGCAATTTCCGTCAGAGGCAGAAACCAATCCTAAATAGAATAGAAACGATTGAAAAATACTGCGTAGGCCTATACAGCACATAATTTTTTAAAAAATCACAAAATTCATGCAACATTTTTTAAATGGCCCACCAAAAGGTGAAAAATAGTGAAACATTTTACTTAATTTTATCCCAAACGGCTTTAGATATTATTGAGAACTAAAAAAAAAACAAGAAAAACTCAGTACGGAATTTCAATAAAGCCTTAGCCTCGAAGTTTTCATTCCGATTTTGTATTTGAGAAGAACTGACGGAATCTAAGCAGCAAAATTTCTGTAAGTTTGCGTATAGCAACCATATTTTTTTTTTAACAATTTGTTGGTCATTTGCCGTTTTTGTTGAGAAGTATTAAGTAAGTTTGAAGCGTTAGGTAACTTTTTAATCTGTGGAATTTTATCGCCGCACGATGTACGAATTTGTTTTGTTTTGCATTTTACTTTGTAACAAAAAGATGTAACTGGCTATTTACGCATAGCAGGACGCAACACTCGCCAACGCTCGCAGTGCGCCTTGAGCTGATTGTGCACCCTGCCAACTTCTGCCCCACAGCAGAACGTGGCCGGAACGCCAACAGCAGGGTAGCGAACCAGCCCCACTGCCCAACCAGTTGGGACCGGTTCGCACCTGTTAGCCAGCCACGTGACGTAATACCTCAGGCAAACTTCTATAGTTCGCCAGCGTATAAAAGAACGCTGGAGGACCACTGAAAGAGCAGTTGGTGTTGGAGAGGCAACTGGAAAGGTTGTCTTATTGAGACTCTCAATGGGTGGTACAGGCTGCAACCTGGACTAGTGCCTAAATATGTGATACTCTGTGTACAGTCCCCTAGCTGTGCAGTAAGGAATGAATTGGAATTGAGTTCTTGAACTTGAAACCTCTCGTCCATCCCTGAGTAGTTACAAAGAAAAAGATACAACAAAATATTTAAATTGAGTGCAAAAAAAATAAAAAAATCGTCTCAAGCTCGCCACTTGTTTTTTTTTCCCACTGCTAAAAGTATGGTAGATATTCCGAAGACGAATAAGAATCACGTAAAAAAATGCAACAAAGAAAAGAATTGAACCACTGAGAATTGAATCACTGAGAAAAAAGAACCACAAAATAATACACTGTGTGGGTTATCTCCCCATCCAAAACAAAACTTGTTAAGTATTCGTGAACTGTTGAAATTAAGTATTTTTGTGTGTAATGCCTTGAAAACTATTGTAACTTCCCTAATCTTTTAAAGTATGATGGTGCTATTTTTGTTTTCTTTTTAACCGTTCACGTTTTCTTTTCTCTCTTGTCTTTTAAAGAGTTTTGGTTATTTTGTGGAACATATTTTTCCACAAGTTTAAAGTTTTTTTTTTTTTTTTTTTGGGTGACTCTCACGCACACCGGGAATCTGTTCTTTGAGTTTTTTTCACTGAAAAAATCACCTCCAAAACTCAAGTTTTTTTTTATTTTATTTTCTTCTTTTGGCAAGTTAGGCCATTAAAAAAAAATATCACGAAAATATCAGATTCCTGATTTACGGCCAAAATATGCAAAAATATTCGATGTTTTTTATATTTATGAAGCCTGATGGCTTGCAAGAAATCGGCCATGAAATTCTGCGAAGGTACTGTAATACATAAATCCACCCAAAACCAAAACTGGTAGCGAAACCTGCCAAGTTTCCAAAAACGATCGGCCTTTGAAAGTAGTGATATCATTCAACCAGGGAAAGGCCGCCAAGGTCAATCCTATTAGCCAAGTTAATCGCACCGACTAAATAGTTCGAAAGTTAAATGAAAAC
>JAHWFP010245658.1:0-12108 GCA_023313725.1 Lithobius niger | reverse complement strand
GTAGCAATCTTCAAGTTTTCATTTAACGTCCAAAGTATTACTGGGTGTGATTAACTTGGCTAATAGGATTGACCTTGGCGGCCTTTCCCTGGTTGAATGATATTACTACCTTCAAAAGCCGACCGTTTTTGTTAACTTGGCGGGTTTTTCTACCAGTTTTAGTTTTGGGTGGATATCACAACTTTCATAGGACTGTGAACGTACATAAGGTTTCACCGTCTGTTTAAGATGCTTCAATCCCATTTTTGCACACACTGGCTAACAATCGCTGATTTCGTTCACTTCGCTCACTCAATCAGCACATCCCCTTCAGTTGTTTTGTTTATCCCTGCACCTTCCCCTTAATTTTTCAAGATTTCGTTCACATTTAGTCATGCAGAAACCCCCGAAGGTCGCTGTTACTAAAACAACAGAACGCGAAGCATTTTATTTTTGAGTTATTAACAAAAATCCCATTAGCTCGTGGACGCTCGTATTGTTGCATAACCACATCTAACGTGCATCCCTTTATTCTTACGCAATCCATGGCAACTTTAATGTTTCTTTATTTTGTCCTTCGTTTCAGTTCAGTTTTTAGTTCGTCCAGGCTTTTACAATAAATCTAAGGACCAGTATTGATTGTTCAAACCATTGTTGCTTAAAATCTTTGGTTGCAACTTGGAAAAAAAATGAAATTTAAATTCGCTGATGGCGAATTTCAAAACCCTCCCACGCATTTATTTGTCCTGACCCCTACAACCCCCAAACCAACAAAAGGACCATGTTCAGATCACCATGCATACGTGTGCAAAAGTTCAGCTTCGTAGGGCCTTCTCAGTTTTGCGCTAGCCATGAACAATGGAGTCTTTGGGATTTAACATGGGACCAGCGTTACTAGCTAGTTACGAGCTAGCTGGTCAGTAACATAAAAACAACATTATTGACGCATCTTTCTCTCTATGAATGGTGGACACTCAGCCTTTAACTTTTAAGTTTTTCTTTATCCCTGCACCTTCCCCTTACATTTACCGCAATTTGAAAGATTTCTGTCACGTTGGGATTTATCCTCAACATGCCAAAATATGCTTTTAGTTGCTTACAGTTAACAGACACATGTCTGCTAGTGAGGCCGCCAATCAAAGGGTTTTAGCGAGCGTTAACCGCACCCGGTCATCTGCCAGACGAAACCATAAGGCCCTATGTCTGCAACACCCGGAATGGATAAACAGGAGGTCACCCACCCAAGTACCAATCGGGGCCAATGCTGCTTAACTTCGGTGATCTGACGAGAACCGGTGTTTCCAGCACTGCAAGGCCGCCTTTTTATCATTAACAATCAATTTTTTAACAATCGGATGTATACAATGATCTACTGCTGCTTGGCGGCGGCACACTAGCGTGTGTCTAGATACGGGTGCAAACTTCCGTATTAGTAAATAAATACGGATGCAAATTTCCATATTAATAAGTAAATACGGATGCTTCTCATAAATACAGATGACGTAAAGCTTTACCACAGATCTAATACTATTGAACACTGTGAAACTCTACAACCAGATATTCACAAGTCAGAATCCTGGGCACTTGACAATGGCATGTGCTTCCACCCTTCTAAATGTTTCGCTCTACGTATTGGAAAAAAAAACCTGCTGCAGACTTCACTTATTCTGTTGCCAACCAACCAATTTTTCAAGTTCACTCTATATAAAGGATTTTGGAAAAATCATTATTGATAATGAACTGAAATTTCACTTACAAACTGAGCACGTATGTGAGGAAGGTCGCAAAAATGTGTTTCGCTTTACGTTCTGCTTTCAGTAACTGGAATGCTGACTTCACACGGAAATTGCATTTACCCTTTATCCGTCCGAAAATCAAATATTGTGTACAGGCGCGGTTGTTGTCCACACCACGAAACTAACAAACATCAAATCTAGAAAGTCCAGAGAATGGTTACTCACCAGCGCAAACATTTAAAGCAATTTCCTTATTATGAAGATCGGCTTAAACATTAGGAGCTTCCTACTATGCAGGAACGTAGAATTAAAGGAGGTGTTATTTTAACATACCAAATCTTAAAACAGATCCGCTGATCTGCCCACTGAAACCTTTTTTGAACTCTTCAATGTTGGTTTTACTCGTTGGTCATAGAAAGGAACTCAAGAAGCCCGCTTTCAGAACTGGAATTGGCAAATCATGGTTTACTGTGCGTTCCATCAGAAGGTGGAATGCTTTGCCTGAGTTTGTGGTGAATTCTATAACACTCAGCAGGCAGGAAATGTCGCTGTGACAAACTCTAATCCCTACACTGGTGTTTTAAGCATGTGCCTTTGGTCACGTTTCTTTATTGTTATTTACGTTGCCTTTTGGACTTAATGTCACACTGCCTGATCAGGGAATTAAACTCACGACCTTTGCAACCTAAGGCGTAAGTCCACCGCTCAGCCATACTGACACGGCCATTAATGTACTGTAATAACCTGCTTATTCCTGTTTAAAATACTGTAATAACCGTATAACCCTTTGACTTTCAGCAATATTTTTCTCTAGTGCTAGTCATGCAGAGCAATAATGAATTTAGTACAGCAACAGAATTCGAATTTGAAAATCCGTTGGAATGCTTTGAGTGAGGGTGTTACTTGATGCCTATAGGATAGCTAGCTGCTAGCATTGGTGCAGGGATATGGAGTGGTAAGACGGCGTGAATATAAGGTAAATTGTGGTTATGGGCTCACAAATTTAACCATAATAAACGGACACCCTTATAATGCGGATGACTTTCACTCAAGATCCCGACAGTGCCTCTGTTACCAATATAGTTGGTATCATAGCACAGCCAATGCTAATTAAGAATCATATTTTTCTTGATATATGTTTTTTTTTCCCGACTGTGAATTCCATAACAAATTTTTAAGGTCCATTTTTGGGCATATTTAAGTTTTTGCTAAATGATTCAAAAACTATTTGAGCTACTGACTTTTCAGTAGCACCAATGCGTAGCTCTCGAAAAAAAGATTCGAATGGTGAATTCAAACTTCAAGATCGGTTAAAATTTGGGCCGGATTTGGATAAGACAAAAATAAGACGAATATAATATAAAAAAAAATAAGCAGCACGCTAGCAAGTCAAACGGATAAAGAACCCTTTTTCGTTTTGTATCTTGTTCCAAGTTTTCTCCCCATAAGTTCCCGTCCCATTTGTTTGTTTCTGAACAAAAACCGCTTTCCGACTACGAGTTAATCTACTTTTTATCACCTGCATTTCTCCGTCACCGGTAATTTTAATTTGGCTTGTTTGTGCTGAATTTTATTATTATCTTATTATTTTTTTTGGCCAGCAGGAAAGATCACAATGAGGAAAGAATATGAATAGTATTAACGTATCCACTTCAACTGTTTCACGTTTAATTTACGAGCCAAAGCGTTTATTTCTTAGTTAATTAAATTCGGGCGCCACATTTTGTGAAAGTGCGAATTCCGAAACACAGAAACGAACGAAGAAATAGAGTGAAAGAGGAGAACACTTTCTTGATTAATAGCTAAGGCAAATGGGTGCGTTAATTTGAAATAATAAGATCCTCTCAAATAATAATTCGCACTCCTGATCTGCGCCGGCTGCTTCGCCGTGCGCATGCATTTCCTCCTTCTGCGTATGTATACGTATGAAACCGTTAAATTGGTTAATGCAGTCATGCGTGACCATACCGGAATGAAAAAAAAATAAAACATGGCATAAATACATTATTACATTCCGACGAACTCACCTTCACCTTTCACCGCCCGCTTTTACAGAAGGATAGGTTAGAAAAAAAATGTTTACTTCTAAAAAATTAATGGCTTCCTCTCGGAAATAAACGCGCAAAATTAATAGCATTAATTTTAATGGCCTAAATATTTAATCGAGTTACAAATTTTATACACAAAGCGCGATATACATATTTTATCATTTTTATTTTCGTCCCCCCCGTTATTTCGCTCTGTTTGCGGATGGAGGCAGGGGAGGGTTGGGGTAAACGCACCAACGATCGCAACTGTGGGTGACTCACCAATTTATTTGAATGTAGGACTGACTCCATGTCGATTGACTACAGCGATTGACATAAAAAAATAAAACGCTTACGGTTGGCGTATTACATAAATTTATCTATAAATGGTCTCCATACATTAATAGAAAAACTTTACATGCAGGCTTTTAAATGTTCTTGGAATTTTAATGGTCGTTAAAGTTGGGTTGCCACCGCATTTATACCACACGCCATGGCTGTTTTCTGTGACGTGCATATCACGTGACTGGGCTAGTCCAATCAGACGGCCAAACAGCCGTTGTTCTCGTTCGTCATAGGCTAACTCATGGTGACGTCACAGCAAACAGCCATTGCGCATGGTTTAGCCAAATCGTGTTCTCTCTTGCAGCAAGCAAAGAAAAATGCACAAAGCAATACATTTAATCACAAACAAGCCACGTGCCTCCTTAATCACCGAGTACAAATTGAGTAAAATTGGCGACGTCCTCGCACACCAGGGAGCAAGCTGTAAAAATTAACGATATTAATGCACTAGATGGCGCCAGGGTATTTTCTTTATATTCTACCGTTGCGCCATCCAGTGGCATTAATATCGTTAATCTATATAGCTTGTTCCCAGGTGCACAAGGACGTAGCAAATTTTTAGTCAATAATTAAGGAGGCACGTGGCTTGTTTATAGTGTTAAAAGATATTTTTTTGCGCATTCCTTTGCTTGCTTTGGAGCGATCGCTAGAGAGTACTAGATAGCGCTCAATGACGCTAGACGATCCAAACTTTCGTTTGGCGGAAACCCGCCTTTAATTGGTACTCATTTCCTGTTATAACAACTCGGTAAGTTAAAACAAAACAATACACCAGCGTCATGTGACGTCATTTTGGCTACGAGACACCGTTTGGAGGTAATAGCTACAAGGTGCACTAGATTAAAATGTAACGGAAAACAACGGCACTTCTAGCCAAGACAGTGCTTTGAGAGCGGGTTTCTAGGCTTAAAAGAACGTTGTTTTCTCCAGCAACAAAAATCGCGCATTATAGGCTTAAGAAATCCAGTCTAGTAGCATTGGCTTCAATAAGACGATCTTCCTTTCTCCCTCCAGTGCTCCTTGCAGCTAACCCAGTTACTGGCTCCACCATAGTGTTATAGTACGCTGTGTCACTGACCTATAACGAGGCACTTTTTATGCCGGCTATTTACTTTCCGCCTCTCACAGAAAAGAAAAATGCCAAAAGCCGCCGGAATAAAGACTTCAACTTTGTTTTACAAAACGTCAGTGCCTGGACACCGGAAAAAGAATTGGGGCTGCGTCGTGCCCGGGGTCGCTGATTGACGGCGCATCCAACACCAGCCGTGCTTAGTATACGGACTTCATCAATGGAGTGACATTATCAGCCAGCGAAAAATTGTTTCATGGAACGATGTTTCAGCGCGAGAATTTTTAAAACGGCGCATCCAGTGGTTTGAGTCGCAGGATGCGCTGATTGAGTGAGTGAAGCGAACGAAAATCAGTGTCCATAAGCCAGTGTGCTCAAAATTTCGACTGAAGACACTTTATACAGTGAAAGATGAATGAGCGACTAGAGCGTACCAGTATTGCAGACAGTGCACCCAACACCAGCCTTAAATAGAAGGCTTCCTCAAGTTTAGCTGTAAATGGTCTTCATCCAATAATAAAAAAAAAGTGACACCCGGCCGTTAGGTGTCCGTTTACGTGTCAGGTCTTTTAGTTGAGGCCATAATTTGTTGATTAATTTCATAAACGTTTTTGACTGATTATTTCTCACATTAGACAGTCAAGTTTAATTAAGTTTACTGATTTAGGCTACGTCCTTAACACACAAACAGGACATAGCATAGACAGGGTGATTCTTAAGACATCCTGAATTCATTCGAAAAGATAAAAAAAAAGTCATTAACAACAAAGAACGCACCACATTGTGTTCGTCTTCGAGTTAACACTTCATTATGCCAATAAACAAAGAAAAAAGGGTTGGCCCTAAGGTGGACTCCTGGGGTAGACCGAGTTTATATACGGTATAATTTATAAGATTTAATAGACTTTTTGTTTAACATTCAACGTGTAGCATATACCAACACACAATGAAGAATAATTTTGCGAATTATATCCACGTCGCAACATATGTATGAATGTATTTTCCACGGTTTACTTATTTTTAAGTTTGATTTATGCAAATGTAGGCGCATTGTTTAGGAGACTGCTTAACAATGCGACAGTAAACTAAAACGGAATACTGTGAGGAAAATCAAGATGTTCCCTCGTAGTTTAGTTGCTAGGCAACGGAGTGTTTCCCCTTACTCTAACTTTTTGCTCGAATTTTGTCTTCATTCTTAAAACAGTCGATGATTCCCATTTTTGAAGGCTGTTCCCGTGCCACTACACCTGGCTCAATTTTGATGAATTTTCGTTTCAGTATACGCCGTTAATTTTTTTTTAAATGGCGCTCTCTCAACACAATGTCTCAATAACGTTTAGACGTTTGGGAGCGTCTATATATTATAAGCCTATTTTCGTATTTTTAATCCCCCCCCCCCCCTCCTTTCTCTAATAGTAAAGATGTAAGACCTGACAAGAGCCCTTCCCCCAACGAACCCCGTAAATTAATGCTCAAATTTGTTTAAGGCTTCAACGGAAGCAAGCTTTGGATGAGTAAGTGCAGGTTCCAAGTGGAGTTTTAATCTTTTATGGGTCACTTAAATTAGAACTTGTTCCGATTTACCTAACCCCGTCCAAACAATCAGCCAAAAAGCCTATGGTCACAAAAATAAACGATTAAAAATAAAACCATAATTCGACATCAAAGAATCGCGGAAGACGTCGTCCTCAAAGAGCAAGTTAATGTAGCCTAAGGATACATTTCCTCAGTCTTAGGTCTTTGTTTGACAATACATAGGCAACTTTAACTTGCCTCTGACAACGGCATTAGCCTAATATACCTTCATGTCGTAATTTAAGCATCAATCGTTTATTGTTGAGCTCCTGGCTTTTTCTGCACGAATGAAGACTGTTAAGATTCACCGGAAGTGGGGGGGGGGGGGCATCCATGGTTTGTTTTCCACCAATAGGGCAGTGACACAACGTTGTATTATTGTATATAACTCTATGCTGGAGCCAGTAACTGGGATAGCTGCAAGGGTCACTGGAGGGGGAAACGAAATGCGTCTTACTGAAGACAATGCTGTTAAGAGTGGATTTCGTAGGCCCATAATGCGCGATTTTTGTCGATTTGTTGGCAGTTGCTGACATTTTTAAGCAAGTGGAATCTTTATTTTCCAATTACAACCTAAGTAGCATAAGGGATTGGAGAAAACAACGTTTTTTTTAAGCCTATGAAATCCGCTCTCAAAGCACTGCCATGACTAGAAGTGCCGTTGTTTAACCCTCCATTTTAATCTAGTGCTCCTTGCAGCTATCTCTCTTGTAGGTAGATGACGTCACATGACCCTGCTCTATTGTCAAAAGGCCGTATGCAAATTTTGCTGCCTGTTTCCAGATCAACAGAGCTAACATCGCTAAAATACCAAAAGCAATGGGCATTAATTTCCCAGCACGCGAGAGAACTGGCGTGGACCCGGGAGGCAAGACCCGCAACTGCTACTCCAGTCGGCCTTGGCTTGAGAAGCAATATTCTTTCTTCACGTCAAGGTCTTTTAAACGCTACTGCTTGCAAATTAATACGTGCTTGGACGTGTAGTATTTATTTGATAAAAAGCTAGACGGGGTAATTTTTAATGTACGTTTCTCACAAAAGAAAATACGGTCACCATGCGTTCAAAACTGACAGCGTCTGGGATCGCGCCTCACGGAACCTGGAAACAACGCTTTTATGCAAACGCATTATTTAAACATTTAATCAGTAACCATAACCAACCTCGACTGTAAGCTGTTGCCCAAGAAAACTAATATATCCCAGTAACTTATTTGTTAGACCCTGAAATCAAGTCATGGCTAGTGGGCTAGACTATTTTCCCCTCGTACTAGGGACTATATACTGGTAGTTACGCTGACACTCCGCTAGACAGCGGCATGCGACGTTAGGCTTACATTTCCAAGTGCGGGTTTTGCCTTGGCCACACGCAAATATAGACCTAAGCAAGAAGATGCCAGCTTTCAGAGGTGGCGCTGGCAAAACAAGTTTTACTGTGCGTTCCATCAGTAGGTGGAATGTCTTGCCCGAGTCTATGGTGAATTCTACAACGCTCAGCAGCTGGAAGAACCGATATAACAAGCTCTAATCCTTACACTAAAGTGTCCGCAGCCTATCTTGAGTTCGCTGCAGAACGAACACAGATAATCGATTGTACGTTTTTGGTAGCCGAGTGCCTTTTTGATATCCAAGATGGTTAAAAAAAACAATGGTGGCCGTCGATTAACGCCGCCCCCTCCAGGAGGACGTAGCGGCTCATAAAATGCTTGCAGACTCAAGATACGCCGCGCACATAATAATGTTTTGTTTTAAGCATGTGCTTATTGGAAGTCTCTCTCTTTCATTGTTATTTTTATTGTTGTTAAGCATTGCTTAAAGGTACATGAATCCCTGTTGGCTTTCCTGTATACCTCAGTTTTGCGACATTAGGTCAAACATATGTAAATATTGCCAACACAGTCATTTTGTTGTTTTCTTTTTTTTTTCGTGCGAGATGATTTTGCGACATTAACCGGCTCTAACCTGTGTAAAAGTTAAAACGCCATTCTCAACGGGTCGCACGAATTATACCGGAAGGATTTATGTCCCTTTAATTAACCTAAATTAGGCCTAATTCTCTACGTTTATGATTGTGTACGTACTGTACGTACGTTCCCGAGCATATTATTTTAAGCCTATTTTATGGAAATTAGGCATCATTTTGTACATTAATTATGCTCGCAATGCACTATTTGGGGTAGCGAGAATATTTTAAGAAATACTTAAACCATGCGCAATGGCTGTTTGCCGTGACGTCACCAAGAGTTAGCCAATAACGAACGAGAACAACGGCTGTTTGGCCGTCTGATTGGACTAGCCTAGTCACGTGATATGCACGTCACAGCAAACAGCCATGGCGCGTGGTATAGGTATACCTGTAGAAAACCTAACATGGCACAGTCCGTTTCTGATACAGTGCACAGAATGTTCAGACAGTCTGAATCAAACCCACAGTGGCGCCCTCAACGCAAAGGGCGATCAATTCCTAGCTTGTTTTATATACAGGGAGTTTCCTGCAGTACAAAGCTCTTCTAAAGCTATCGAAATCCAACCGAAATAAACCAATACAACTTCGTGCCCAAGTGATTGCATTTGTGTAACTCTGCATTAGCATTTAAAATGAGCCTATTTGACAAATACCCGCCCTCTGTACGTGTATAGAACTCTTATTAATGATTGTAAAAACGATGCTAATTTTTCTACTCGTCTGGTGACGGGTTATCATTCTTGGAATGAATCCTTTTTTTTTTTCATGTCGTACAACTTAAAGTGGTTAAGGAAAGATTCCACAAATTTTACCGCTACTTTCTGGGTAGTACAGTTTTTAAATTTATTACCTACCGAAATTAAATTTGTTACTGGGCTAAATTAGTTCAAGCAAGAATTTATAGGGTTGGGGAGGAGAATTTGTGATATAGACCCATACTGAAACGTCATAGATACATTCGCATTGGCGCCACGTGTTTTATGCGGGAATTTCTACTCAGTTTTTAGCCTAAAATTAAACTAAACTAAACGAAACTAGCTTATATTTAATTATTATTTAGCCTAGCTTAGTTGTAATTTAGTTTACTTTAGATTTGGGCTGAAAAATGAGCAAAAAAAATTACCAGATAGAACACGTGGCGCCCTCTGAAAACTCGGGCTGAACTAATGGGGACGGATCTAACTTGTTTCAATAAGGGATTTTTTAGAGTTACAAATTCTCCTCCCAAACCCTATAAATTCTTGGTTCAAGAAACATTTGTTTATGTGGTTATTAGATCAACATCCACGAGCTTATCAATGCTGTTTAGCATCATGAGCTAACAATGACAACTTTTCCTTTTTGGTTACATTCGTTTTCTAGTACCCCCCAATTTTTCTTATTAATTTGTTTTCAATCATGCTTTGCTTGATTTTGGAAACCCTGTTTTCCACATTAACTACGTTTTTATTCCTATACCGGCTGAGAAGACTATTGCAACGACTATGTCCGTCCGTCCGTCGCTTTTTTTCAACTTCGCAACGGTACCGGATATTGACGACCACGGTTTACAACGTTACATTCAGTGTAAAAACTTAGTTAAAAGACACGACAGATTAAAACATCGTTACTTCGTTATAACTAATAGACTTCTTCGACGTAACCAAATTGAATAACATTTGATTGTCGAAGTGAAATCCTAAGGATAACACGCAGCCGTAAAAAAAAAAGGATTTTAGCTTCGTTTAAAGTATAGTCTCGTCGCATTGTTGCATGGATAAATACGCTTACCGTCAAACCAAATTCTCCATTATGCCTATCTACAACTTTCGAAATTAAAACTGCAGTTAAAAAAATTAGGCCTAAAACCACGTTACCACGGCAACGTCAAGTTACTACGAGTTGATGCAGGCTTCATCAACAGCGTCTTTCCCGTCACTACCACTGATCTGTATACACTAAGTTGCACGTTACGTTGTAACACTGTAATTGTGTGTCCAGAGGCGCACCGCGTTGTAAAAATGAATAGGCTTACTATACAATCCAAATCTTCGTTATCTACAACTTACGAAATTAAAGCTGCAGGTAAAAATTAGGCCTAAAAGCTGACAATAAGCCTAAAATGTAAAATAAGCTTAAAAGCTCACACATTTTTTAACGGCAATTCTGATGGTAACTGCTTTTAGATTATATAATAGAGGTAGCTGTTGCAATGCGTGATAGAGGTGTGTGCCTTACCATTGATAGTGGCGGAACTGCACACAAGACCGGTTACCACTAGTGTTGCAATGCGCGATAGAAGTGTGCGCCTCACCATTAGTAGTGGCAGAACTGTACAGAAGATCGGTTGCGACTAGGTAGTCGCTGTAGCCGCTAGTTTCTTTGTACGACCATTACCCAGTTGTGAGGTTCGTCTTCTCTCAATTATTTCTTTGTAAACTGTACCGAAAATTTCTGCTTCTCCATTTCTCAATTCACGCTGCATGACCCGATACTTAACTGCGCTACATAATCCCCTCATTTTTGACGGGTAGACAATTAGTTATGTAATAATCACGTAACGCTCGTGAAAATGAGAGCATGATTAATATGAATGTCGCGCGAAGCCGGCATTTTTGTTTTGGTTAATTTAGATCTCACGCTGAATGACCTATATTCTCTGGTGCTCGACGCAAAATCGATGTACTGGAATTTTTTCGCTCTTAATTTATTTGCTGGATGATTAAGCCTTATACCCTAATGGTGGAAGCGAAAACCCGGGCTCAAAGAAATAAGACGAAATTTGGAGCTTGGTTATGAAATTCCTATAAAATCAATTGAAATTTGGCTAATGCAATGGCTAATTAGACAACGTCAAGAGTGAAAATTGGGAATGCGAAAATTTATAGACATAATTCCTCCAGAAAAAAAAAGGTAGAGATGACGATAAGACCGTGTGACTTTTTGTACATTCACAGTCCTACGAAAGTTGTGATATCCACCCAAAACTGGTATAAGAGAAGCCGCCAAGTTTCCGAAAAGGGTCGGCCGTGAAAGTAGTGTTATCATTCAACCAGAGAAAGGCCGCCAATGTTAATACTGTTAGCCAAGTTAATGGCACCGAATAATACTTTGGACGTCGAATGAAAACTTGAAGATTGCCACCACCAGTATAGTACGCCACTTCTAGTTTTCGTTTAATTTTCGAACTATTAGTCGATGCGATAACCTCGGATAGAATAGCATTAACCTTGGCGGCCTTTTCCTGGTTAAATGTCTTTCGAAGGCCGACCCTTTTTGGAAACTTGGCGGCTTCTCTTTGGCTACACCAGTTTTGGTTCTGGGTTGACAGTTTAAACTTGGCAAAAGTGTCCACGGCTTGCTTACAAATGCCAAGGGTTGGTCTGGTTCAGGAGTTTAGCCATCGCCTACGTAAACACGCAGCTAAAAAAAAAA